>JABYQU010000057.1:0-223593 GCA_022264855.1 Lenzites betulinus | reverse complement strand
TATGCTGCGTCGCGAGACCGAGAAGACCCTAGCCGACTTCATCTACCAGGACATACTCTGCCGCTGGGCGGGGTCATGGAGATCATCACGGACAACGGCGCGGCCTTTGTGAAAGCCATGCGGAGGATCGAGAAACAGCATGGTGTTCACCACGTCCGTATCAGTGGCTACAACTCGCGCGCAAACGGACTGGTAGAGCGCCCCCACTTTGACGTACGCCAAGCCCTGTTCAAGGCGCGGATGGAGACCAGACCAAGTGGTCGCAGGTCGCGCACTCAGTCTTTTGGTCAGAGCGCATCACTATACGTCGCCGCATGGGTTGTTCCCCCTACTTTGCAGTCACGGGCTGCCACCCGATCCTCCCGTTCGACATCTCCGAAGCTACCTATCTCATGCCCGCGCCCCAGGGACTTATCTCCACCACGGAGCTCATCGCGCGCAGAGCCGTAGCGCTACAACGCCGCGCGGAGGACGTCGCGCGACTGCGTTCTACGGTCTACAGCGCGCGCGTGCGCGCGGCGCAGAAGTTCGAGCGCGATCATCAGCACACTATGCGCGACTTCGACTTCGGGGCCGGCGCGCTCGTCTTGGTACGACACACCCAAATCGAGAAGTCACTCAACCGCAAGATGCGCGCGCGGTACACAGGACCCGTCGTAGTAGTCTCACGCAACCGCGGAGGCGCGTATGTGGTCTGCGAGCTGGACGGCACAGTGTTTCATCGCCCCATTGGGGCATTCCGACTCATCCCCTACTTCGCGCGCCAGTACATTGCGCTTCCCCCGAACTTTGCGGACATCTCGGACAAGCGCCTAGCGGAGCTGGTGCACTCCGAAGACGATGGCGCGGAAGACGAGGACATCGCGGAGTAGGCGCGCGCGGGAGAGTCAACAGTACTTCGACGTGCAAAGCGCGCGCGCAGTCTCGCGCGCGCGCTCGATACCCTTTCTTTCTATTCAAGTTAACTCTAGTCAGTCATTACAGTTCACACCACATGGAAGCCAAGAACAACCGCCACACGCACACGCGCGCGCGGACTCAATTCCCAAGACGAGCGTGCTATGTACAGGCGCAAGACATCGAGCCTATCTACAATATCTACAAGTCTAGGGGGCGTGCGTCGTTATCCTACTCGCGCGTCGGCGGGGTCCACAGCGCGGGGACCGTCTCGTCCGTCGGGTCGGCCAGGATGCGCGCGATCCAGTCCTCGAGGAGCTGGCTGAGGCCGAGGAGTCCGTTGCGCCGCATAACCAAGACCTCGAGCTCGACGCGCGCGACTTGCAGCGCCGCGCGCCGGCCGCGCGACATGTCCGCGGGGTCGTTGGGGTTGGACAGGTGGTCCTGAGGCCGTATCGCGGCCGGTGCCCCGAGTAGGAATCCGGTAGGGGCGGCAGGCGGCATGAGGGCCGCGGTCGAGACCGGCGCGGAGACCGTGCGAGACGGGCGCGCGACAGGGCGAGGCTGGGGCGGAGCGCGCGCAGCGGCGGGAGCGGCGGTCTTGCCCGCGGGCGAGTCGGCCGAGGTCGACGCCGGCGTTTGACGCGCGGCCGGGGCGGTCCTGGACGACGAGGCGATGGGCGCGGAGGTGGACGCGGTGGGCCGGGACGACGAAGCGACCGGGCGCGCGGGAGCGGCGGCCTGCGCCGAGGCAGGCGTTGTGGGCTTGGACGCGCGCGCGGCGGGCTGGGCGGGCGAGGTAGTCGTCGCGGCGGCCTTTTTCTTCCCCTTCCGCGGCGTGGACGGCTCCGAGGTCGCGGGGACGAAGTCGGCGGGGGCGGGACCTATGAAGTCCGCGCCGGCGACATTCCCGGCGGAGTCGAGAATGACGCGCGCTGCAAGAGGGAATGTAAGTCGCGCGCGCGGGTGGGTAGTGTGGAGAACTCACCGCGCTCGAACCCCTGCTCGTCGTACCACTCGGCGTAGTCCTCGTCCGCTTGGGTGGCACACTTCTGGCGCCGGCGCGCGCACCGGTGGCACTTGGTGGCCCCTTCGCCCAGGACGCAGAGGAGAGCCGACTTGCGGCAGTTGCCGCAGCGCTCGTATTGCTAGGAAAAGGTCAGCGCGACGGCGACACCGAAAGCGCGCGGAGCGAGACGTACCCGCCAGTTCTTCCCGAGCATGGGCTCGGCGGCTTGCGCGGCGCGCGGGACCATCATTTTGGCCTTCTTCTTGGGCGGCGGGGGATTCGCGCGGGGCGCGCGCGGACGAAGCTCGCGCGTGGAGGCGGTTGAGGGGGCACGGTCCACGCTCATGGCGGCGTCGCCGTCGCTTGCACGATCGTCCTCCTCGTCGGCCGCGGGGCCCTCGACTATCTCGACGTCGTCGGTTTCCTCGTCGTCGTCCGGGTGGAATGACTCCGTGTCGCGCGAGATGAGCTCGACGGAGGGACTGCGAGCGCGCTTCTTGGAGGCCCTGGATCCGCGCGAGCTGATGATCACGGAGGGGACGCTGGCGCGCGAGCGACCGCTTCGCGCGGACGGAGTGCGAGGAGGCGGCGTGGCGGCCTGGATGTCGCGTAGAGCGGCGGCGAAGGGGTCGGGGTCTTCGGCGGCGGCGGCGCGGCGTTTGCGCTCAGCCTCGGCGGCGGCGCGACGCTTGCGCGCGACGAGGAGCTGTCCGCGCGCCCACTCCGGCCACTCGGAGTCGTCAGCCGCGAAGGCCTCGGACGCGCGCGTCCACACTGCGTCGGCGTGGGAGTTCAGGACGAACGGCGGGCAGAGCGCCTCCCCCGCCGAGTCCTACGACGAAATCGGTCAGCGAGCAACACCGGGAGCAGAGCGCGCGGACATACCAGGATGCGCGCGGCGCGGCGGGCCCACTTGCGGCACTCGCTGCCCGTCGCGTCGTCTCCGGGCTCCCCATCCCACACCGGCGCCATCGCGGCCTCCAGCGCGCGGACGAGCTGTTCGTCTTTCCCTCCCCAAGCTTGAGTGGACGCGGACGGGGCAGGCATAGCGGAGGTCGACAGGAGGGAGGAGCGAAGCGAGTAGGGTGGGAGCGAAGGAAAGAGGAGGCGAAAAACGACGACGGGGGTCAGGTCTTTTCTGAGGCCAGGACAATAGCGCGGCGACCTCGCGCGCGACCCTGCATGAGCGCGCGTTTAGGCGCTACGCGCGCGCCAATGCGCGAGGTCCGCGGAGCCGCGCGCGCGATGGGCTCAAGCGCGCGCCTGCCCCGTGGGCGACCCTGACGGACCTACCGGACTTTGGGAACGACGCGCGGACAATGCAACCGCCATTCCGGGACGCAAATCCGAGGATCCGAAGCACTCAGCGCGAGGATGACGTCACAAACGTTGTTTATTTCTCCAAGTCCGCGTCCCCGGTGCCCTACAGTCGCGCGCGGCCGTGTCTCCCTATAGCGCGCGCAGCCCTCTACATTTCCGCGTTCCGCGGAACCGTGCGCGCGTCCCCATGGGCGTCGTTACTCTCCAAGATGTCCAAGTCCCCCTCCCCGTAGGCGAACTGCGCGTTGATGAGCTCGCGCTTCAAGTCCTGGATGTCCTGCAAGTGGCCTTCAACGCGGACCAAGGTCGACGGAGCTGGCGCGTTCATTGGATCCAGCGCGCGCAGGCCTACAAGAGCGTCGCGATACTCGCGTGCGCGGTGTTCTAGCAGCGCGAGGACCGGCAGCCACTGATTGAAGATCATCGGCGCGACTCTGGTGCGCATGGCGTAGAACTCGTCCTCAAAGACGCGCGCGAGCCCAAGTTCGGGCGGAATGGCCGCGACGATCCCCTCGACGGTCTCTACACGCTCCGCAAGCGTAGCCCCGCGCGGGTAGACGATATAGTGGGCCTCCTGCGCGCGCGGTCAGCAACAGCGCGCGGAGGCAGCGCGCGCGACTCACAAAGGCGCGCACCACGGCAGCTATGCGCGCGCGCAAGTCCTCCTCCGAACCACGTCCTCCCTCAACGACCCGACGCAGTGCATTGGTCGCGCGGTCGATCCTAGGCAGGGTGGCGTCAGGATGAAGGCTGCGCAGCTCGACACCGACTTGCAAGAGTTGTTCTAGGGTCATGCTCATGGTGGCGGCAGGGTCGGCCTCTATCCTATACCCCACCCCCCTTTTATACTTCCAAGGACCCCCGGCATTGATCGCGTTGACCGAGGGCGGTCAAGATTTTAGTGGGGGGGAGATGATACGCTCCACAGGCGTTCCAGGCCAGAAACCCTCCTTCTCCACCCTTGCGCGCGCACGCCAACCACAGCGCGCGCAGAGCCCACCGCACACTTCGGTACCCCCTACGTCGCGCGCGCAGTGCGCGTAGCCCATCGCGCGCAAGGTCAAGATGCGCGCGGGGCACTTCACCCCGGCGCGCGTGATGCCTGTCGCTATCCCGAACCCTCTGCCCTAGCTGCTCGCGCGCGCGGGTCCTCGGGGCGCATCAGTGGCGCGCGCACGAGGCGCGCGAAGAGTCGGATCGCGCGCGGCAAGTGCGTCCGGCGCGCGAGGCCTCCCGGGCCCGGTTTCCGTTTATCTTCCGTATGGTAGCACGTGTTTTTGATTCAGCCTGCGGGCATTCCTGTACATAGTCATTTCGGGGCATTCGAACCCCCCAGACAATCCACCCCTCACTCTCTCAACTGCTGGGAACGTGTCCCTCGCGCTTCCCGACGTGCAACAGCTCCCCCCTTCAAAGCAGGACGACTGGAGACCTCTCCGCTGTGACAGCGTACCGTCAGTTGCGTATACTGCGTCTATTCCGTTCTCTCCTGCGTTTTACTGCGTGCGTACTGCGTTGCGAAGCCCCACGGCTGACTGCGAGCGTTGCGTTATTCCTGCGCGCGTTGCGTTACCGAGCTTACCTCCGCGCGCGCCCTTCTACAGCGCGAGTCCGCGCGCGCTCTTGCCTTGTGCGCGAGAGGCTTCCCTTCTGCTAGCGCGCGAACAGTACACGGGCCGGCCTACCAGCGAACCTAGGGAGCTCGAGACCTTACTCCCCTTCATCACACACCTAGACGTCCTCTACCCCTCGGCTATCGGCCGTCAGAGCACCTCTTACCGTATCAACGCGTCTTCTTTGCTTGATTCCCGTCCTGCGTGGAGACTCCGCCGGTGGTCGTTGAGTCTCCAGAACCAGTAGGGGTCGTCGTCGAGGGGTTTGTACCCTCGCGGTTCTTCCGCGCTCTCTTGGCGACTGTGACGGCACTCCCATCGGGGCCGGTGACGACACTGACATTGACGAAACTTATCTCTTGTCGAGCACGCTTGCGCTTGCTGGCCGATTCCACGGGTACCGTCGCAGGAGGAGCCGGCGGCACGAGTATGGTGGAGGTGGGCGCAATCGGAGTGGCGGTCGGCGAGGCAGACGTCTGCGGGCCAGCGGAGGGAGGCGGTGGTCCACTAGCGGAAGGAGGCGGCGGTCCACTAGCGGAGGGAGGCGTGTTGAGGTTAGCTGTAGATAGTTCAATCAGATGTCAGACATATGTTGTGCATCGAGGATAGAGGAACTCACCATCCACGGCCTCAGCGCCGTTCGAAACACTGCCATTGCCCACACGAGCCTCCTCGGTCACGTCGTGGACACCTCCTTCCTCAGGCGGCGCCACCCCGCTCTCTCTCTGACGCACGGAGACCTTCCATGCCTCCCACTCGGAATCAGACATCGAGCGGAAGCGGGCCGATCCTGACGTCCAGCTGGAAATGAGCACATCGAGCTCGGGGCGGGAACAGATGTCGCCGGGGGAGCAGAACCTCTTCAAGGGCCAGTTCTCGATGACTACGCCGAAGCGTTCGGTGATCCGCTTCTCGAAGTTGACGTAGTACAACCGGGCAGTCGGCGCGCGCACGCACACGTCCTCTATACAAACACGTGGTGAGAGATCTGTTCGGCGTTGAATGGGGACATGCACTTACGAAATTTCTGGTTGATGAGCGACGCGGCGTCCTTCTTCAGAGCGACAAGACCTTGTACATAATTGTTGGCGACACCTGAATACGAGATATCAGCATGGTGGCAGCGACGGTCATGGAAAATGGAATTTACCTTGGATGCCGGAGAGGCAATATCCTTCCATCTTGAGGGCGAACTCGGACATGTTGCTGTTCGTTAGAGCATGGACAAACTCAGCCAGCCGGCCACTTGTGTGGAACGCGAAGGGCTGGACGTAAGACGAAGTCGTAGATCGTGTGATGAACAGCAGCGCTTCAATGCCAGTGCGTGCATGTAGGTGCTCCAGCTTGTGGATGTGCGTCAGTTACATACACTAGCGGAAGGGCGCGGAACTCACCTCTTTTTCGAGTGACTCCACCGTCGCGCGCGCGTCGTGGAACGCTTGGATTGCGACGGTATGGGTGCCTTTCTTGAGATTCTCGTTGCGCTCTTTTAGCTCCTCTAGCACGTTGTCCGTGGCAGCGATCTGCTCTTCCTTACTTATAGCGTTCCATTGCGTGGATAACTGCTGAATAACGTCCTCGTCGGACACCCGCTTGCGTTCCTCATTGTCCGCGAGGTCTATGAAGAAGTCAGCAGAGATGGGCAGTGACGACGATAGCATGCACGTACTAGCATTCATGTTCCCCACTTCCTTGTGAATATAGGCGTTCCAGCGACTGGGTCGACGCTTGGTCGATGCGACACGGGATGTCTGCATGATAAGGTGGTAGTAGTGTTCGGTGGTGTGCGTCTGAAAGTCCGCGCGCATCTTCTTCGCGGCCTCCCAGACTGCGTTACGCGCTTCCTTGAGTGCTGTGTTGAGCGCGACGTTGCGGTCCTGTCTCTGGAGTTTTAGCTGCGCCTTTTGCGTGGGGGTGAGAATGATCCCCTTCTTCTTGGAGCGGTAACGACTCTTGCCCCGTGTTCTGGTCGACGCGCGCTTGTGGTTAAGAAGGCGTTGCAGGCCCTCTCCACCGCGGACGAGTACCATGGTCGACAAGGAATGGCAGCGAGTAGGTTGGAAGAGGAGCGACGGGGGCCCCCTGCGACAGGTTGACCATCAGTAAGGCACTGACCGGTCGACTCCCCTTGAAGTTCGTCGCATTTCGTCGCAGCGGTTGCTCGAATTTCCTAAGTGATCGGGGCGCATGTTCCAATCAAACTACAGACTCAAAACAATATTCCGAGCGGCACGTAGCACGCGCATATCGCACATACAACCCCTGGGCAGCACGGCTAAGGTTACAAGAGCGCCACCTGTGTGCTTATCAAGCCCCAAACGTGCTCAGCGTCGATGACGGGGAGCTCCAGAGGAGGCCGCCCGGTGGTAGCCACGAACTCCCTAACATCCTCCGCCCAAATGTACGCCTGTAGGAGATAGAGCTGCAACTCGACCGGGATGCGGTGAGCACGGATCCACACCTTAACTTCGTTACCCATGTCTACAATGACGGGCATCTCTTGCGGAGGCGGCACTGGACGGATGACCCGCCGAAGATGATCGACGATTGCAGCGTGGGGCCGATTGGCGGCCGCCTCATGGTCATCGATAGCTGTAAACAAATCAGCCCATTGTCTAGGAGATGAGTAATGATACACACCACGGGACGACCGAGCTGCCGGGACAGTGGCCTCGATGGAAACACGGGCGAAAGTATCTGCAGGCGGTATGGTCGCCGCACTACCGCCTGTACTGAGAGGCCCGACGAGCAGGGACACCTCGTCCACGTTGCGGCCAAACGAGTCGGCGTCGTCGATAGCCAGCCCGGATGCGAGCGATTCGGCCAGCGAGGAGACGGCCTCCGGAAGGGGAGCTTGCGTTGCGGGTCCTTCGAGAGTGATCGAGGGAGCCGCGGGAGCTCCAGCATGGTACAGGGCCGGCATCGGAGACATGGCGACTTCAGGCGTCGGCGGCGCCGCGGCGGAGGGTATGGCCTCGGCATTCCTGCCTCCAGAAGACACCGGATCTACGGTGGGCGGGAGCACTGCAACGCCGGCGTCCGAGGCGGGCTGGACATTTGCGATGGGGGCAGGAGTGTACGGCGGCGGCGGCGGCACAGACGCGGGGTTAGTGAACGGGACGTGGTCGGTGTTCTTATACAGCATCCACAGCAGGGCCTCCTCGAAGGCGTTGAACTTCTTGTACGTCGCCCCGCGGAAACGTAAGACCAATGGCTTTAAGTTGTGTGTCCTGACAGCGGGAGCATATCCGTGAGCATACCACACAAGGGATGGAATAGACAGCATACCAGTTGTAGCCTAGATATATACCAGTCTCTCTGGCCACTCTCAGAGCGTAGATGGGCTGGTTGATGGCGTTGGCGAAAACCGAACGAACCGTCGGCGAGGCCAGGATGAGCTCCTTGAAGTGGTGGGCGTCGACAGGATCCGAGAGATGAGCGACGATCTCTGTGTTCAGCCCATTGATCTTAGTTGCCTCGCGCCAGCTATGTGTTGCCACGACGATAGGGAGGAGGTCATTGTGCCTCCTGACAGCAACATTGGGCGGGCTGAGAGAAGGGCGGTGAGATAAACGACGTTAACGTGTGAGTAGAATCACCGACCGTGCGCCAATGAATATCCCCTCGTCGCCGTTGTGATCTAGAACGACATAGTAGTCAGTATGTGAATTGTCTTGAGTAGTTGTCATCGGGATGGTGAGGACGGGCGGGCCTTGGGTCGTAAAAGCCTGTGGTGGTCGACAGCGAGGGAGGTTGAATCAGATAGCTGGGTGACCCCGCGGCACACACGGGCGCTCGACTGGATGGCCACCACTGCTGAGCCTTGACATGTATGTTCGCCGATGTAGACGACAGGGACGCACCGCGGAAAATAGGCAGAGCACATTGTCGACGTGGCGGGAGGTAGTCAAGCACGAATAAGGTTCGCCAACGCTCGATGGGAGACGTGTGTGAGAACGAGAAGACACGCTTCGAGTGAGCGCGCGCCTCCAAACTGAATTGTGCAGCGCCATAATTGCTGCCGTACTAACCCCGGACTCAGTCTCCAAACTCGTATGCTCACGCAAGGGCAACAGTTTTATATATCTTGGCTCCGTATACGATGTCTAGTATGTTGCTTAAGAGCCCTAGTTAGCACAATATTTTATACCACTTCGAAATACCAGCGAACGGGTCTGTATGTTGATACATGCGCCACTACAGCTGTGCATCGGTACGCCGGCGCGCCAATGATACATGAGGCCACTCCGTCTTGCGGAACATATTCTTACCATACATCAACCTACTAATTGAACGCTGTTTGTCACACATACAACAGAATTAAATGTACTCTCGAAAGGCAGACGAGCAGTAGTGTACTATTGACTCTCGGATGAACTACTGAGTCCACCCATAAACTCTGCTAGCGCGGTGACCTGACCTTGCACCTCCTCGTCTTCGAACACTTCAACATCGTCGTCGTCGTCATCTTCGTCCTCCCAGCCATCCTCTTCCGTGACCATGGAGGTTTGAGGAAGCCGGCCACTGATTGGTGTTGAAGAAGGCGACATGCCGATGCGCGTGCCTGGCGTCCGATCACCTGAGAAGGCGGGCAGCTTATGGAGCTTCTTCAGCTGAGCCAGCAGGTGGGCATTCGCCGCGCGACGCCTCGTAGTGTACTCGAGCAGAGCGCCGTGAACAGGACTCTTTGAGTCAGACAGCTGCTGCAGGACCACAACGAAGCTTGCGTTTTCGTCGCAAATATGGGTATGCACCCGGCGCGCTTCAGTGTGAACTTGGATGATCTCCTCACGAGCGCGGGCAAGGCGACGCGCGAGGCGCAGTGTTTCGCGCACGGCGGGTTGCGACCATGGCTTCTCGCGGATATCAGCGCGCGTCTCGCTGAGGAGCTCGAACTCTTCGAGAAGCTCATAGTGGGAAATTGAATCCCATTCGAGTTTGGGGCGTGGCGGATCTAGGGCGGCAGCGGCGGCATTATATGTAGCAATGGCATTTCGGATTGCCCGGGAGCGCGTTTGCATGTTCTTCGCAATGTTCCGGCGCATCCTGTAACCTTGAGACACATCAGTAACATCAACAGGTGAGACGTTTCGAAGCAGGTACCTGTGCGGGCCAGATTCATCTTATGAAGCTCGAAGAGCCGCTGCACTACAAGCCGCTGCAAGTTTGCTAACGCGCGCTGATATCGCCGGGTTGAGATGTAACCCGCAACGCGGATATAGTCGCTGTCGCTAGGTTGCCAAGTCGTCTTGATGCCCAGGTGAATCTCAAGGTCAGCGACTTCGAGTACCAGGGTTTTCCGTCGCTCATTAAGGTATCGCCGTGCAGTCTCGATCTTGCGTGTCTTCGAGAGCTCGGCATCGTAATCCGTGGGCCCGGAATGAGGCAGCAGGAATGTGACCTGAGGTGGCCCTGCAGCCAGGAACTGTCGGTTCGTCTTGGCGAGCTGTGTGCTAGTAGTTATGTCGTAAATATATGAGGCATCCAGCTTGTACGATAACATGCGATACTCACACAACAGAACGAAGCTCTTGCAGCTTCTCGACATAGGCAATTTGATGAATGTCTTCGCTCGTCTCCTTGCCAAGCGTGCTCAGGTACACTCGCTCCTCCGCCGCGAAACGCTCGAGGTCTTCGGGCGTGAGATTGAGGGCCGCCATTGCGCCGGAGACCACTGGTTCCAGCTCGTTGATGATAGCGAGAGCCTGACGATAGTTCTCGTACAGCATCTTGCCGAGGTTCAGATACTTCTCTGCGTCCCATTGCTGATAGAACAGATCAATGAACACACGGCGGCGGTATGCGGTCGCGTAACGGATGACGGGAGCGAGGTGGTTAGATGCGCTGAAGATGCGCTCCATTGTCTCGAGGTCCTCGAGTCCCGTACCTCTGATGTAGGTGGGATGATGCTGGACCTGGCACGAGTACTCGTGCGAGTATCCGTGAAACGCATTCACGCAGAGACGAGACTGTCTTTCTGCAAAACGTCGCCCCAGTGAGCTGCGTTCGATCGTCCCTATGAGCGAGCAGCCAACGTCGTATCCTCCCAGAGAACGCTCGTCGAGGACCTCGATTACTTTCGCTATTGTGGCGAGGGGATAGCGAGCGCTGCGGGGTATGGGGTATGGGGAATTAGCAGTGATCGGGGTGATCGATGCTTATCTGGAATCTTACAGCTCTCCGCTCCGAATCATGTCGATCACCCACAGAATGAAGCCATGCCTGCACGCGCTCGCAAACACCCCGGTTTCTTCGAAGACATCCCAAGCCCGCTTCTTCTCGTCGGCTTGCGCAGCTTTCCAGTTTTTCGTACATGAGGACTCCACGCCTCTATCGCCATCCGTAGGGTCGCCCTCCGTATTATCGGGAAGGCCTTCATCTGGAGGTAGGTCCGAGTCCGCGGGGAGTGGAAATGCCGGATCGTTCACGGGTGTTTCTGGGTCGTGATCGCGAGATTGATCGGGCACTGATGTCGAAGAAGAGGGGGTGGCGTTGATCTGGATAATAGGATTGCGATCAACTCAGCACTGGTACTATCACACTTGGCGAAGCAATTCCAGTACTCACCGGAGCGTCGGAGCTGTCGTCAACAATGGCAGAGGGTTCTGTACGTTGTTCCTCCTGGGCAGATTCCCTGCGCCCTCCACGCGGTTGGCGTGATACTTCATTTGCAAACGTATCGACGAAGGCTTGTGGTAGGAAGTAGTCGCTGTCCTCGAAAACGCGTGTGTCGCCGGCTTGGCGCCCTCCGAGCGGGCGCATGCGCTTGAGGGAGTTATTCCCATCCATGCAATACATCCGAGAAAAGATGGTTTCGGGCTCTCTGTGAAGCTACAAGACTATCAGCGTATATTCAAGTGATAATGTATTCTCTTCATGATACCTTGTAGGAACACGCCGGGCAGGCATTGCACACTCGCCAGTTAGGCGTGTCATGGCCGAGCACACTGCGCACGCGTTTGTCCACCGCACGGAGGATAGCAAGGTAGATATCAAACACGTCGGAGAGGGCGTTCCGCACTTGGCGGCGATATGGAATCTGAGGTTAGGACGGTGGGGAAGGCGGAATGAGATATGATGTATTTATTCCTGGTTAGCGTTGGGCTCACACAGTAATAATAGCAGACAAGCTTTGCAAATGCTTCAATACTGAACGATGGCTTGAATAGACGTATACATCGAAGGAGCTCGAGCGTTTGCAACGAAACGGCGTAGGAGGGCTTGACGGGGGATACAACAAGATACCCTTCTAAAATAAGGGCTTCTCCCACGGTGGTTGCAGTCGCGAGGGAGACGGAGACGGTTGGCACGAGCTTATATACGTCGTATACCTTCATTTCTATATCATACTCATGGGCTACTTGGGGTGTGTGAGGAGCAGACTGGGACAACGAAGAGGAGGCTGGTTGTGCAGCAGCATCAGAGCCCTGTGCAGCACACGATGCAACTGCCGAGGCAGGGCTTTCCCCATCGACGGGGACGGTGAGGCTGCCTGAGGGCGGCATGGCCGACACACTTGTAGACCCCACTGGGGCGGCAGGGCTAGGGTGACGCCAGGCTAAGTACCCATTGACAAGCGACGGCATGAGTAACGCCCAGTGAGCAGCCAGCCTCTCAGTACGTTGTCTCCAGGATCGGCCGTCTCTCGCTTTACGGTAGGGTTTGCTGTAACGGACCGTCAGCGAATGCTATGGAGGATCAAAATAATCGTAGACATACCTGAACCGGATAAACTCCTGGACAAGCTCGTCATCCATCTCTACACCATCCTCCATGTCCTCCCAATCTTCTTCACCATCATCCATAGCAGTCGCGTCGCTTGGATCGAAAACATTGTGGCCATTGTCATCCGCCAAAGGCGGAGGTTCTTCGCCCCGCATCGCGGCAATGGCACGTACCGTATGATCATCAAGCCCTTACCAACGGTAATCAGCTAGCTCCTAAACTCAATAATCATGTCTATCGACATACCATTAATGTTAGCGTCGAATTCTCGACTTAGGTGTGCCTTGTCTTGAACAATCGCGTCCGTGCGCATTACTTGCTTGCGAAAGCTTTTGCGAGGCGGCCCTTCTTCGTCATTGGTATCGCCAAGCGGTGCGGGACCCACTACGCGCACGGCACGAGTCGCCCTGCGTCTTTTGTTCCCCATAGATGAGCACCCAGATAGTCAGGAGGTAGGAGAAAGCAGAGGCAGCGTTGGCAGTAGAGGAACGAGGCGGAGGAGATGGATGATAGGCGTGGGAACTGATTAACCCCCCGCGCGCTTTGATGGCCTGCGGGCGTCTACATCTTTTGGTGTCTGGAGCTTCAGGCATTAATTAGCAAGGGAAGCTAGCTTCACATTGAGGGTGTGTATGAAGGAAATAAGCATCATGAATCAATTAAACATTCTGCGGGCGGGCATGTAGCAAAGCACACGGGTCACAAAGATCAGTCCTATCGTGCGGCGCTAATTTACATCACATGTATCAGTAAGCGCCTGCGGCGGGTGACTACATGTGTGGGGGCGCGGTGATACCAAGCGCTGCAACGCTGCCCCGCTGGTGCTCGTGGCGACGTTATGGCGACGCGGGGCTGCAATAAGACCGGTGTTCTCTGCTCTGCTTGTCAGGGGAGGGACAGCGTCGGGCCCGCTGTCGGCGACGGCGAGCAACCACATGTCAGTGAGCCGAGGGGACTTGCCGGCGCAAGGACTTGGTGGCGTGGTGGAACTGAGCGCCGGGGGCGGCGCCATCAAATGTGCCGTTGGTGCCTTGCATACTCAACGCCTACGTCATTGCGGGTGAAATCATCAGTCATGCGGGACAGTGTATGGACGCTAAACTTACACTGATACATTGTTACTCCTGCAATTGAGCACAGGGCCTGAGGCGGTGACGGCGAGCGACCGCGGGCGGCGGCGGCCTGCTCTTCATGATGGGGGAGGGAGGCGGGTGTCGACGCGATCGACGACGGCGAGCGCGTATTAGCGGCGGCGAGTTGGCGGCGCGAGGACTTTACGTGGCGGGCCTGAGCACCTGGGGCGGCGCGGCGAGACCAGGTGCCGAGGAGGCGACGTTGGGGCGACGCGGAGTTAGCGTAAGCCAGTCTGCTCTTGCTGTTGGGGGAGGGAGGCGACAGCGACGAGGGCGTCGGCGACAACGAGCGCGTGTTGGCGGCGGGGAGTTGCCGGAGTTGCCGGCGTGAGGATTTGGGGTGGAGCGCGAGTGTGCAAGCTTGGCGGGGTGAGCGCGTCCCATGGACGGCTGATGGGCGCACTTGGCAGCGGGGCAGGGAGTGAGCGGGCGAGCGTCCGCGCGGTGTGCATATCGAGCGCGGCTGACATGCGCCTGCGTGCGTGTGAGCATTGAAGAACAGAGGGGTGGGGGACAGCGTCGGGAGCGTCGGCGACTGCGTGCCGGGAGCTTGGCGGGCAGTGAGTGCTTGAGCGCGCGAACTTGGCGGCGGGCGGGCACTGAGCGCGCGAACCTGGCGGCGGGTGGGAACTGAGCGCGCGAGGACACGCCTGGTGTGCTGACATGTGCGCACACGGGTCAGCATTATTGGGCGGCGGGCGGCGGGGGACTTACCGGGGAGGGGGGACAGTGTCGGGAGCGTCGGGAGCGGTGAGCAACCACGTGCCGGGGACTGCCGGAGCCTTTGACGGCGGGGTGGTGGCGGGCGGGTAGCGCTTGAGCGCCCGCCTGGGTGTGTCCGTGCCGAGGCGGGGCTGACATAAGGCGCGCGCGCCCTTCCTGTTTGAGCGAGCGCGCCGCCACACTGTATCTGTGGAATGTATCAGTGATTGAGCTATACCATGCGCTACCGGTGTAGTATATCAGCCCATACAAAGAAGAACGGAAGGAAACGAACAACATACGGGGGAGGGGAGGGGGAACAGCGTCGGCGCTGTCGGGAACGGCGGGCAACGCGGTGCGGGCGTCGCGGGGCGGGGGAGCGCCGGCGGCGGGAAGATGCCGGGCGCGCTTGATGGGGCGGGACGTACTCAACGCCCGTTTGATCTATCTAATCAGTAGAGATCACAGAGATCGCGTTATCTAATGTTATCTTGGATTCCGACATAGAGCCTCATATAGGCAGCGTTGTTTATTACTCTACAAGGGAAGGGAACAGGCCGTTTGGCCGTGCTACTGGCAGTATGTGGGCCCACGGCCTACCGGGCTAGTTAGGCTGCCAAACGGGGGTACTACGGCAGCCTTATTAGCCGGGATATCTGTGATGATCAGGTGATCTACACACGCGCGCGATTCAACGTGCGCCCGCATACACCAGTTTTGCGACCACGAGTAGAAAGGGGTGGCATCGATTTGCTCTACTGGCTATATCCTAGAGTGATACAGTAAGTCTACATGTGCTACATTCTAGGATATCCGCTCAATCCCTTGTTCGCCCGCGTCGCAGAAGGGTCCGATTTTTGCACTTCACGCAGTGACTACATCCCGGGTCGCGGTCTTCCTGAGTTACTGGAGTGGATTAATCTATTGATTTTCCCACCGCTGATTCCTCGCAGCGATGATGAATTTTCCTCTGCGTTGGGGATTGCTAGAGCTGTATTATAATGAAAGGGTGTGCGGCGCGCGTAGCAGTAGTGATACTGGCTGCGTAGGGCTGCGTACTAGTAGACGGTGTTTGCGAGCGTAAGTGTCCCGTTTTGCGGAAATCGCCGAAATGGCTCTCTCCTCCCAAATCCGGCGTAGTAGCACTTGAGCGCCTGGGACTAAGCGTGCTGCCGGTGTGTCCTCGTTCATTTTGCCATTTTGCACTATCTCTGCGGAGTCGAATATGGGGGAATGCGCTGCAGGAAATATTATAGACTATTCCACTGCAGAACGCTCACCCCTGTGCCCGTACGTCTATGTTACTCGCCCTCATGCGTTCACTGACCCAATACCCCGCTGGCGAGGATCGTAGACCTGTACAAGCGTCATTGCTCCCCAGTTCCCGCCCAGCCCAGGAATGTCCCTGGACCATCCAAGCGCATCCCCTCGTTCGCTGTCTGCGGTCATAAAGCCGAGCACGCCCTCGCGGAAGCCGTGCAGAACCTGAAGACACCCCATCAACTCCGCCTGTTCTTCGTGCACCTCCTGGTCAACGATAACGTGCCCTCCACTATCGCCATCTGGAACACATTCCAAGACGCGCTCGCCCACGACTTCGTCGTCGAGAGCGGCAACGTGAACATCGGGGTGAATGAAACGCTGCAGGAGATTCAGCGGGCGTTGGCGGAACACGGCAAGTCGCTCGCGTTCTACGGCCTCCCCGAGCCCTCCTTCCACAGTCGCGAGGTCGAGGTGGAGATGGAGAAGTGGCAGCCAGACGCGAACGTACTTGCCGCACGGTCCGCCGCCGCGGTCTCCAAGCTCAACTCGGAGCAGTACCAGATATACACGGAGATCATGGACGCGGTCGCGCACAGGCGTCCCTTTCGCGCGTTCGTGGACGGCAAGGCAGGGAGAGGGAAGACGTTCCTGGTAAACGCGATCTGCAACGAGCTGCGTTCTGCGGGCCGCATAGTGCTTCCGACCGCTACCTCTGCGTTTGCCGCGCAGCTATACCCTGGGGGCAAGACTACGCATTCTGTTTTCAAGGTGGGTTCGAGTTTGTCGAGTTTCGCCACGCGTCCTGACGCGTCTATAGGTGCCAATAGGCGAAGAAAACGAGAAGCTGGTGTCCCCAATAGAGCCTCATGACCCGCGAGGCGAGCTCATTCGCGAGGCGTCCGTCATCATCTGGGACGAGGCACCGATGGCCAAAAGCGCAGTGTTGGCCTGCGTGGAGGAAACCTGCCGACGCGTGATGCGGAACAACCTGCCTTGGGGCGGCAAAGTCGTGGTCCTCCTCGGGGATTTCAGGCAGACGTGCCCGATCGTCCGCCACGGCACGCGCGACGTCGTGGCTGCCTCGATCATCTCGTCTCCGCTGTGGGACCAATTTAGCGTGCGCCGGCTACACCAGCCGATCCGTAACGCTGCAGACCTCTCGTACGCGGACTTTGTGGACCTTGTTGGCGACGGCGCAGGGCCGCACGTCCCGCTCGACCTCCTCCAGAAGGTGCACAACCGGAACGACCTCATAGAGTTCGTCTACCCGCCCGACGTGCTGCAGGACCCCGCCCTCTGCCTCAAGCGGGCGATTCTCGCGCCCACGAACGGCCAGGTCGACGACTACAACGACGAGATCCTCTCGCGGATCGACGGCTACCACCGCACGTTCCATGCCGCAGATAGCCTCCAACCTGCAGAGGACGGTGCGGAGGACGATGGGACGGACCCGGAGCTGGTGCTCGACGCTGCACGACGCGATGCGCACCCCGGTATCCCAGCGCACGCGCTGCAGGTGAAGGTGCACGGCGTGTACCGCTTGATGTGCAACTTCGCGCCGGACCGCGGGCTCGTGAAAAACACGCGCGTCGTCGTCGTGCACGTCGGGAAACGCATCGTCACTGTGCGCATCCTGCGCGGCGTCGCGGGCGTGAGCGCGGTCGACGCGGAGGACGTGCTCGTGTCGCGCATCCCGTTCACGACCGCGCTCGAGTCCGGGCACACGCTCGTCCGCCGCCAGTTCCCGCTCGCGCCGGCGTATGCGACGACGTTCAACAGCTGCCAGGGCCTCACGCTCGATGTGGTGGGCGTCGACTTAGTTCGGCCGGTGTTCAGCCACGGCCAGCTCTATACGGCGTTGTCGCGGATCCGCCATCGGAGCCATGCGAAGGTGCGCGTGCGTCCGGGCCAGGCGATGACGAGGAACGTCACATACCACGAGATTCTCCCTTAATGATGTTCTACCCACCGCTCTTTTCCAGTTGCTCATTTTATCGCATATAGTTCGCTAATTCTTCTGGGTGGTCTTTTACTGGCGACGGAAACTAGACTGATCGTGTCCACACTGCTCCTATAACTGCTTAGTCCCTGTATGTTACCTTCATCAATAATGGATCTTTGATCAATGCCCCTGCATGCAAGTCGCGACATGATGTAAGCCTTGCACAATGTGATATGCACAGCGATCAGCGGTGGGATATTACCCTACAACAGCGGCTTGGTACAACACAGCACGATATGCCCTCCATGCACCGACGTCAACGCGTCAACCCCGGCTACGCGCACAATCCGACGTTCAATCGTCCTCCTCGACGTCACCAAACTCGAACATCCCCGCACGGTCGCGCTTCGCGGTAGCGATCGACTCCTGGAGCTTCTTCGCCATCGCGGGGTACGCAGCGAGGTACCGGCAGCCCTTGCGGTCGACGGTCGCCAAGCCCTCGCGCACGAGGTCCGCGTTGATGCTCGCGTACGGGTCCTGCGCGACCGCAGGGTCCGTCGGGTCGATCAGGCGCAGGTGCACGAGCGGGCCCTCGCGGTGGTCGACGTTCGCGACGAGGTTGCGGCCGAAGGCGAGTGCGCGGAAGCGCTCGATGGCCTCCTCGTGGTACTCGCTCTCTGTTGGGACGAGCTTCACGAAGCTGCAGCAGGTAGAAAAAATATATGAGCACGGCGTGTACATGGGCGTGTGCAAGAGCAAAACGACAGACCTGAGGCGCGCGTCTTGCGCCTGACCGGGCAGGGAGCGGAACTTGGGGTCAAGCGGGCGGATGTCCTTGAAGCCGACGGTGTCCTGGTTGCCGTAGTCGATGAACGTGACCTCGGCCTCCTTCTTGACCGGAGACGAACGGCGGACACGCGCGCGGTACCACTGGCCGTCGGAGAACTTCGCGGAGACGAGGTCGCCGGACTTGGGGACGAAGCCCGGGGGCGCGGCGATGGTCTTGTGGTGGAGCGCGAACTCGCGCATGAGGCGCTCGAGCGACGCGATGCCCTCGGTGTGCAGGATCTGGATCGAGAACGCGAATTGTGGCTTCGTGCGCACGTCGCTGATGATCACGTCGAGGTACTCGGTCTTGAGCGGCCCGTTCGCGTCTTCCTTGGGCTCCTCGACGGCCTGCTCAGCCTCTTCGTCGTATTCCTTCCAGATCTGTGTGGCACATCGGTGAGTACGAGGGTGCCGACAAGAGAAGGAAGCGACCTACGTTGCGCTTGGCTTGTTTCGCCTCCGCCTGATGGCGATCTGGTCAACATCGTGGAGAGACTGTACTGACTAGTCTATACACGCACCTCCGCATCGTACAACTGCTTGGCCCACGGGAGACCGTCCGCCGAGTACGAGTGCACGGTAGCGAGGCCCTCCTTGACGAGTGTGACCGCAGCGTTCTCGGTCTTGTTGAGATAGAGCGCTCCAATGAAGCCGCCGGACTTGTCCGCGTCATTGATCTCAATCTCCACGTCACGCTGCATGTACCGACGGGTGGCGAACTCGGCTGACTCGGGCCCATAGGGCTCGTTCGTCTCGGACGAGTTTCGCGCCGTGCGAGGGGCGCGGATGCCGCTCAGAACGAGGGTGAGCACCTGGTTGTCTTTGGGCAGGAAGATTCTGCGGGCGGGCGTCAGCGAACGTGGGCACGCGACTCGAGCGGTGAACCGTACTTGAATCGAGACCCGGCGGCGACGTATTCGACGACGGCAGGGATGCGATTTTGCCGTTTGAAGCCGTTGACGAACGTAGTCGCACGGTGCGCCGACTACCACGCGCACACGTCAGTAAGAACGGAGGAATGGACGACCACGACAGCCTTCTCCAAACCTACCTCGGATATGTTTACTGGCTGCTTCGGTGCGGGAACGTCTTTTCCTGAGTGGACACCGCGCGCCTCCGCCGCCGCTCTGATGACCGGGGGGTCAGACAAGCGTGTCAACAGACGACTATCGGACACCTACGCCTGTTCCGCAGCCATGAGCTTGTCATAATCTGGGGAGCGGTCTTCGTCATCGCGTTTGTGCCGGACGGCCGCAGCGAGCCCCTTTTCGATGAGTTGTTCTGCGATGTTCCTTCAATAGTCTGAGTTTATGGGCACGTGTAACCAACACAGTAAGGACTGACGAGTTTTGTCCGCCGTATCGTACAGTCGCGCACTCGCGCTCCTCGAACTCGCCCTCGCGGGGCCTGATGAAGTCGACGTGTACCTTCACATGCTTGCCAATAAGCCTTTTCCGCAGGAACTCTCGGGCTTCTTGGGCCCAGTATGCCTGCTTAGGATCCGATACCCTGCTCCGGATTTAGCGATGCCCGGACTGCACCCCATGACGACATCCCGCTTACCTCGGTCCCCTCGTCGAGCTCAGCTGAATGCGCCTCTCCTTGTTAGTTTCGCGATCGACGACCGAGATCTGGTCCGCGCTCCATACGCGCACGACCGTCGCGTCGAACGAGCGGGAGCTGCCATTGACCGTCGCTGTACCGTTTGACTTTGCGGAGGGCGCGGACGCGTTGGAGTAGAGGTATGCGCGCTTTTCCTTTGCCGCCTTCTCAGCCGCGCGGAGGCGTTCCATGCCGCCGCTGCTCGCGAGCATGCCCGCGTGCCAATCGACAACACGTGCGAGGCCCGCGGAGACGAGGTGCTCAGCAACGTTTCCGGCAGGGTGAAGTACTGTTGCGCGACGTCAGATGACGCAGGCAGATGCGGAGAGCCGATACTTCTTACCCGAACCGATGAAGATGCTAGCAGATGGAGGCGCGGTCGAGTTGGCGCCAGCTTGGAAGGGTGTCGGTGCCGCATTAGGAAGTGAAAGAAGGTGAACCTTGACGTAGCGTTGCAGCAATCGCGACTCTGTGAAGAACTTAGCCTGTATGACGGTCATATGAGCAGGTGCGCGGTTTGTCTGCATGACCATACGTGCAACCGACCTCTTCGCCCCACTGTTCAGACGTCTCCGTTGGTTTGCTGGCGACGCGCGAGCACCGGACACCGGCAAGTGCGAGGTTAATGAACTGATGATCGCCGTCGGGCAATATAAGGCGGATGCGGAGCGTTGAGCCGTCCTTGACCTGCTCAATAAGACCTGCTATATGGTGAGCGGCAGGATCACACGTGGTCTACCGGTATATTACCATCGATTGGGCGTCCCTTCCATTCAGTGATAAAGCCTTGCGAGTCGACGGGCATCATGTAGTTCGTTGCGCGCGCCTGACATATGCTCATTGCAGGACAGAAAAGTGCACTGTGTGGCTGATACGCACCTTAGGTCCGTGAGGGTTCCATACGCCCTTGCCGGCTGCGCGTGCCTCCGCTTCAATTTCTTTCTTGCGTTGGTCTTCTTCTGTAGGCTCGCGCTTAAATTCCTTCAGCTTCGCCCATCCGTTCTTGAGCAGCTCTGATGCAAGGTCGACGCCGTTAATCTCCGCGGAACCAATATCGCGCGGAACATCGTCGCTCGGAGGAAGAGAGTGCGTAGACGTGAAGGTGACGGCTTTGCCGACGGTCAGCGCGCGGAGGAACTCGCGTGATTCGAAGGCCCAGTCCTGCGCAACAGCGGGCCAGGTGATCAGGACGCCCGCAGTGTCATGGTGGCTGCGCGGAAAGAGCACGCACCTCATCGTCGCGCGACGCCGTGCCCATGCGCGGCGCCTGGATATCGGCGAGGTGCAGGACGCTAAGGCGCGCATGCCGGAGTGTCAGTGCACGCGACCGCCGAGCGGGACACACGATCACATACCGCTCCTTGGGGATCTGGCCCTGCGGCCCCGGGTTTCCGCGCAAGAGGAGGGAGTCACCAGAGATCACGGCTGGATACTCGGTGACGTTCAGGACAAGGCACGGGCATGCAGACGCGTTCGGAATCCATACATTTCACGATCTGGGGGAGCAATGCATACCGGACGCCGATCAGCCAGTGTCTTGCGCTCGGTAACCTGCGCCTCGAGCGATGGGGCTGCTTACCGCTTTCATAGACATGGCTGAAGCAGTACAGACCGTTATACACACGAAAAGCTAGAGAGCGGGCGAACGAGCAGCAGGGTGAGGGGGTGTGGAGAGATGGGTTGTGGTGCCAGCGCTGGCGGACTGCACTTGCTTTTCCCGGCCACGTGGAACAGCCATCGCTGTGGGTCCATCTTTCCCACGCTACATTTCCTCCAGCTCGCTGTCCTTGCAGACGCCGGACTCCTGCTCGCCGCCACCATGCCCTTCTACCGGCTCGTATGCATCGCCGCCCACTACCCCGAATATGTCTGTGTCTGGTCTATCTCTGGACGCGACTTAAAGGCTGACTTCGGTGTGATGTCCTGCAGAAACACATCAAGGACCTCGTGACTCGCGCCGCGTCGCACGTTTTGGACAATGGAGGCGTAGTACGCAGGCTCGACTCGTGGGGTACACAGACCCTGCCCCAGCGCATGCGGAGAGCAAAGGTGTATCATCGGATCGGAGAGTGCGTATGCTGGCTACTCGGGAGCACGTCCCACCCTGCTCACGTGCGCTTCTGCAGCTACTGGACGATGCAGTTCGACGCTTCACCGGCGACCCTCCGTGGGTTGAACAACATCATGCGCCACGACCCCCGGGTCATCCGTTGGACGTCACTAAAAGTCGGCGAGAAGGTCGACGACGTGCTCCTCGTTGAGGAGAAGACCATGACGCGTAACACCGATGGCCTCATGGGCTCGCGAGACCTTGCATACTCTACTGGCCGGTCTGTATAATACCGCTTCTTTTAATCACACCTCCCCGGGAAGCCGCCTCTGCATGCACACGGAGTCATAGGGCGTTCTGCTTCTGCACCCAGTCGACCACGGAAGACAACCCTGTGATGACTTGGACTCCGGTGAGATCTTCGCCCGCCTCTTTGTGCTCCTCTTCACCATCAGGCCCCGGCCTGCGGATGAGCAACGCGTGAAGCCCAGAGGCGATCGCGCCGCGGTAGTCGCTAGGGGCGCAAATGAGACCGACGACATGATATTCAACGAAGTCCCTACATACCACTCAAGCTCGTCACCGACATGCATGACCTCTTCCGGTTTCGCTCCAAGGCGCGTGCACGCCCTGTCGAACATCTCCGGCGACGGCTTTTCCACGCCCTCTTCTTCGCTCAAGAGTACCGTGTCCAGCCGGGGAATCAGATCCAAGTCTTCAATCACGGCACCTACGCACGAAGATCCCCCGCTCAGCAGATTGTCAGCGAAGTATACGGTTCGCAAACCTACGCATGCGTGCATCCGTATTACTAACCAGCCCCGTGCGGATGTCCAAGTCCCTCAGCCTCTGCACTACACGTCCTCACGCTATTTATCTACACTCGCCTACTCACGGCTAAGCACCACTCACATGTCGGGATAGCGTCGTCGAACAGCCTGTACCCCTCGCGCGAACTGAACCGCGCCAGCAGCCGGGGCACGATCTCCCCGAGCGACGCGTCCACCGCTGCCGGATCCGCGCCCGCACCAACCGCAGTGCGCCGGATAACGTCCGCCCACCAGTCGTGCGCGCCGCCGCGGTACGCAGGCTGCTCGTGCTGCACCTGCTTCAGCGCTGCCGCGCGCATCACCTGTGAGTTCTGACAGTACATCCAATGGTACAGGGACCCGTACCGGATTTGAAGGAGCGCTTGATCGCGCCGGGGTCGAGCGTGCCGAGGAAAGGCGCGAAGGTGTGCGCGTACTGTGTGTAGATCGGGAGGCGCGGCGTGAGGAGCGTGTGCAGCGCGTCAAAGGTGACGACGCGGATCGCCATGGCTTGTCAGTGTCGGTGCTGCAGCCCGCCGGGAGTATGGATAGGTCAAAGTATGCGGAATGGGTGCCGGTGGGCGTGATTGTTGCACGTACTGCGTAGCGGGAAGGAGGAAGGAGGAGAGAGAGAAGATGCATCGGCTATGGGCGCGGGCAGCGGTGGAGCGGGATACATAGTTCGGGGGCTCGGGCCGGGGCCCGCGTTTATGTTCTTTCCAAGTTCGAGTTGTTGCGCTGACTCTCGTACGAGGTCTCTAGGCCTGGTGTCAAGTGGAAGGTAATGCACGAACGGAGACCATATCCCTGCGGAGTCTGATACCTCGCAGGAACGATAACAAACGCAGTATATTGGAACACAAATATATTGAATCATGGTACGTACTCCATACATCCACGATACATGCATAACGCCAATCAACTGCCCACACTAAGTCGTCCACCCGCAGCTCCGAAGCGTCAAGAACGCACCGTGTGAGGTGTGCAGGCCACAATCAGGCCTCAGCTCACCCAGAGGAAGCCGGCCGCTCTGGACCCATCTCAGCATAGGCTGAACGTTCCGACACGGACTCCCAGTCTGCAGGCAGCCCTCTCCTCGAGGGCCTATTCTCCCACCTAGACCTATCGTGGATCCTGCACGAGAAGAGCTCACCTTCGAAGGTGTCGCGCCTCGAGGGCCGAGCCCGCGCGCCTGAAGCCTCCCACTACCCGTAGGACAGGCCTCAAGGCGGAGAAGCGGCCGGCGTGGGCCTTCTGAGACGGGATCATCCTCGCGGTCCGCCCGTGTGTGGAATGCCCGGCGTTCTACTCCCATCCATCGGGCCCAGGCCTCAGGCCTCAGGCTCGCAGCCGCCATTGATTCCACCGTGGTAGACCGTGGACCGCGGTGTGTGTTATCGAGGCCTTGAGGCGTACTGTTGCATGGCCGGAGAATGGAGGTTTGAGCGCATGAACGTTTTAGCAGCGCCGGTCTGCCCAGCGCAAGGAGGTAACGTGGTAGACCGGGTGGGTGTTATCTCGAGGCCTTGAGCTCGAGGCAGAGAATGGGTGAACGGCACCGGAAGCCCGCGCGTGAGGAGTTGCACGACGCCGCGCGCTGGAAGACCGACCGCCACTGGCCACCAGGAGAGTACGCATATCCGTGCCCGACGCCACACATCCCAGGCCCAGCTCTCTGGCAACGCAACCCGCGCGCACCAAGTCCCCCATGCCCGTCCACCGTCCACCGGCCGTTCCCCCAAGCCCCCAAGGCCTAGCACACGGACCGACACCCTGATGCCCCAGTGCCCCGCCCACGTCAATCGTACCTCCCCCGGGGCGCGATCGCGCACGACCCTGCCCGCGTACGCGTACGGTCGCGCACGTTAGCAAAAGCGCAGACGAGGTACCCGGTCCCCCGCCGTCGACCCTGCATCGCGCAGCCCAAACGGACAGGACCTGAGCATCGAGCGAAGTCCCCGCACGCGACGCCCGCTGTTACGACACTCGCAAGGCACGCACACACACGCGCACACGCGCACACGAAAATTAACGTGCCGTAACGCGTAATGCCCGCGCGTGCGCGGAGGCGGGGTCGGGGTCGGGGTCGCGTCCGAACAACGCTCGAGGGAGCCGGGATCGATCCGGGGAGCCTAAACTGAAAAATTGGTCGCCGTCCCATCCGCGCGCGGAGGCTCGGGAAATAGGTGCAGCCTGTGAAGGTCGGGCGCGGGGATGGGTGGTACGTACAAGGCGCGTTTCCTATAGGTCGGCGGGATGGGGGATGGGGCGGTGGGGTGCGTTGTGGTTCTGCGGGAGACGCGTTGGGGGCATGAGGCGTCGTGCGCGAATACCTAGGCAGCGATCACACGCGCACGCACGCGATGCATGGGGGACGACGCGGTCATTCTCCCGTAGCTTGGTGCACGTCCGAGGAAGTTGGGAGGCCATATATTGGGCGGAGGAGCACGAGATGCGTATTCTAGTGGGCGTGTTGCAGCGAAGACCGTAGGCGCGGGCTAGGAGAACTGGGGGCGATGATGTCGACGGAGTACGACCGTGGCCGATCCACACATGGCTAGTACTGTAACCTGAAGCGCTCGGGACGGTCGACGACGTCGCCGGGCCCTCGTTACGTAGCTGTAGCTTCGAGCAGCCTTCGCTGGTTGAACGGCGTCGTCGAGATCGCCGGCGTTCCCTGCCAGTGCGTGCGTGCGAGTGACCCTTGCGTGCGTCCGCTGTAGTGTGCGTCCCGGAGAGCGAGATTCGCCGTAGGCCCGCGCACTCGACAGCAAGCACGGTATACGTAGCCTGCACTTGCTGGGGGAGGTCGCCGAGCGTGGGCGCGAAAGCAAGGTTCGAACGTTTGCATCTTGATTGAGCTGCGCACGATCTTGAGTTTGTCTTCGCGCTCGCCGTCGACGGTAGGTGCTGTCAGTGGCGGTAACCACGGGGAATTGGGTGCTGGCAGAAGCCAGCGGCGACGAACTCCGCGCCGCTCGATCGCCGGGCTCGACGCGCCGGACGGCGAGCAGGGCGGAGGATGGCGCGGCGCCCCACCGTGCTGCTGCTTCGAGCCTTCGACGGGGGCGCGAGAGGTGTCGCGCGCGGAGGGCGATAGGCTCGGCGTGCGCCGCCCGGGATCTGTCCGCCCGGGGAGATTGTCGCAACCAGCTCTTCGCATCGCTGTCATAGCTGCACGTCCGATCGAGCCGTCCACGCGCTGTTCGCGGAAGCTGCCGGGGAGGGCGAGACGACTGCCTGTTGGGTCGGTGGAGTGCATCTGCATCAGTAGTGTGAAGAGTGCGCTGTAGCTTGGGAAGTGTCGCGCAGGGTCGTACGCGAGGACGTGCAGTTTACGTCGCTCGCGACCCTGCGTGCATGCTGCACCACACGAGCGCGCATGACTGCCATAAACGCCAGAAAACTGCACCCGCGTGTCCGTGCCGGTGAGATTATGGGTGGACGAGCAGGCTAAGCGATACAATTGTGGCGTGGGAAGGCGGCAGGGACGCGTCCGTTTTGGGCAGCGAGAACTTGGCTCGATGAATTCCTTCTGTCAGGGCACGCCCAACGCTCACCAAAAGGTGTCCAGCCTGGCTATGAATAGACTTCGCCGCCATCCCTCGCGTGGCTCTCTCTTTGGCTTGCCTGTGGGCTGATCTGGCGGGCCGCCCGTCCGCTGCAATTTTTTTGCTGGCGAGTCCGAGTGCGGTCGGAGGAGAGGGGGACTCGCGTGTACACTAGCTCGGGTCCTCGCCTGGTCCGCTGCCTGACTTGGGAACTGGCGAGGACGTCTACTCGGGCGGCGTCGTGTGTGGACTTGGCTGCATTCTCGCGCTGGGGGCCATGCGGGTGGACGAACGCGGGCAGGGATCGTCCGCTGCGATCGGTCGCGCCGGGGGAGAAGACGGCGTGGCCGGCGAGAGCCGCAGAGGACGGCCGTTGCGGCGGACGCAGAGACCGCAGAGGACGGCCGTAGCGGGCGGCAGCGGCGCGGGCGACGGGGTTCCCAGGCTGGGGAGATGACGTGCGGCCGGGCGCCCACATGGCAGGAGGAGACGGAGGGCAGGACCTGCCTGAACGCACGTCGCTCGCCCCCGGATCCGCGCGCGAGGATGGCAGACGATGGAGGGCGCGCCAGACAACGCGACGCGTCTGCGGCGGTCCATTTCCCGTCCTCGCCTGCTCCGCCTTCTTCTCCAGCGCCCGGCCTTCTTCTGTCGCTCCCGCCCTGTCCTCCCCCTCCCCGCCGTGGTCCCGTATAAGACCCGTCTCCCGCCCAGCCTCTCCTAGCATCCCTCCTGCCCCCGCTGCCCCTGCACCGCTGCTTGTTCTCTTGCTCCGTCTTGTTTGCGCCCCGCTGCTCCCTGCCGCCCGTGGGACTTGCCCCGCCCTGCTTGTTCGGCTCCCCTACCGCCCCCTTCGCACGCCCTGTGCGGACTAATCACTGATTGTCGCGCCTCCCGCCTCGCTCTTGCGTTCATTACACCGCTCTCTCCTGTGTACCATGAATATGCTAGCCGGGCCTGTGCCCTTCCCCACCTCTAGTGCCCAGCAACAGGAAGATGTACGTACCGCCTTTGTTCTTCGCCATCTCATCATCTTCTCACGTTGCATTAACCGCCCGTCCGTCCGTCCAGCCACCGCTCGTCGGTGAGCGGCGTCCTGTCCCGCCTCGCTTACACTCTACTCCCTCCCTCCCAAACCTCGGGTATGCTTCCCGGCTCCTCATCTGCGCGCATACAGTGACCCCTCGTCTTCCTAGGATACCTTACAACTACAGCACTGCGCCCGCCCCGTACCAGCCCCAGGTCCCCGGCCGCCACCGTCCTCATCTGCGCCCGCTCGACCTGGCCTCCTCACCCTTGGGCTCCCCGACTAAAAAGGACCCCTCTTTCGAGCTCCTCCGCCGCCAGCCCATTCTCCTCACGCCTCCGCTCACTCCGTCCTCGTCTTTCAATTCCAACAGCAACGATACGCCGTCTACTCCCCCGGAGCCGCGTTCTCCGCTTCGCTGGATGAACGCCTCGGAGCGCGAGCGTGCCTTCTCTTCTGCCCACTCTGCGTACTCCGCTGGGATCAAGAATTTCATCAGCAGCCCCGCCGGCGGCGCGAACGCCGGTTACCTCACGCCCACAAGCGCCCTCTCCCAGCCCATGGCGTCCGATGAGTCCCAGGGATCCGCAGCGGCTGTGGTGACCACGCCAGACATGTCTGCGGTGGAATCCGGGCTGACAAGTGCCGACAACACCCCCAGAGACGAGCGTACGTTCTTGCTCGATGTACCGACGAACTTGGAATTTGGGGAGACGTCAACCGAGACTGCTACACGGCTGCTCATGGTCAGAATCCTCATGGCGCTCGTGTATGCACTCGACACTCACCCCGCCTCTTTTAGGTCCGCCGTGTTCCAGCCAACGCGCCCTCAAGCGCTCTTCGGCAGGCGTTTGCTGGTCTTGGCGACGTCAAGGGTATTCTTGCGCGCTTCCAGGTCACTCAAGGTCTCGTCATCCTGGCCTTCTACGACACGCGGCATGCGGCTCGCGCTCTCAGGCAGATCGCGAGCCATTCGTTCCCGATGCTCGACAACGCCAACTTGGACGCCGCCTTTGTGTCCCCCGCGCAGGTGGAGAATGTGGGGGTTTTCGTCAGTCGGCTACTCGCGCGATGTGTGCTGAGAGAAGCTTCGTAGATGATGGCCCAGGAAGATTTCATATCCGAGCTCGACGGGTCATTCTTCGTCACGGTGGAAGGCCGCGCAGTCGAGGCGAAAGACGTGCAGAAGATGCTTGCATCGTTTGGCGAGCTAGCGTCGTTCTCCGCCTCGGGGTCGGACCCATCCGACCAGGTGTGTGTTCTATCCCACGGTTTGTTTGCAGCGGAACCTCAGCCGTCGCCTGTGCAGACTTTCCACGTAGACTTCTATGACTGTCGAGACGCCCTCAACGCCTACAAGGCGCTGAACCATCGCACCATATTCGGTGCTCGGCTAACCCTCGTTAGTAACATGGACGCGCTCGATCACCCAGCGCGAATGATGCAGAGCAGTGCGCGGAGCTCAAGCCCGGTACGTCGACTAACTGGGATCACGATGGCTGTTTTTTGACCGCGCTTTTCGTTAGGGCGCAGCATTGCCGCAGGACGCGGAAGGTGAGACCCTTGCTCGACCCCCCGCCCTGACGGAAGACACTGACTCGGGGTCGGGTTTTATGCAGGCCTGGGCCGGACGCGCCCACGGAGTGTAAGCGCCAGTGACGGCGTGGGGACCCCAGATGCGGTGCGGAGGCTGCGAAGGGCGAAAGAAGCTCCCGCAGACCGCTGCAGGCGGCCCTCGAATGACCTGTCATTTGACGCCGTCGGCAAGGTACGTCGTTGCTATACTGGAACCATTCAAGTACCCCGCTCTTACCGTTCCTTCTTCTCCAGGCCCTCGATCCCTTCCGTCCTGCATTGTCGAGGCCCCGTTGTATCAGCGCAAGCGCCGAGGACCTTACTCCCACCGCCAAGATGCAGCCGCTCGTCAACGGCTACCTCATCCCCGGCCCCCACTACCCATACCCCGAACCGCCGTACGGTTATGCCCACCCGGGGACTATGCCGGCTATCTATGGTGCCCATGGAGCGCCTTCGTATGCGTACCCCGCCGTCTATCCCTCGGACATGGGCATGTACATGGGCGATCGCGCGGGCCCTGGTCCGAAGGGGTACTGGACCTACGCGGCCCCACCACAGCATCAGGTCGAGTACTACCCGCTGCCTGGCCGGACCCCTATGTATGCACCGCCCATGGCCGCGGCGGTCCCGACGCGCACCCACGCCTCGGGGCACGAAATGCGCGTCCATGATCCGCCGTTTGTGTCGCTCCCGTTCCCGGACGACCAGTCGCACTCCCCCACCGCCGGCGACAGGGCGTCCGAGCCGTCGCATGGCGGCCAACGCGTCCCAGGATCAAAGAACGTCGTCGACATCGCGGCCATCGAGAGCGGCGTGGACACGCGAACTACGGTGATGATCAAGAATATCCCGAACAAGATGAGCGACAAGGACCTGTTGAACTTCATCAACAGGGTGTGCCCGCGCCGAATTGACTTCATGTACCTGCGCATGGACTTCCAGAATGGTGCGTGCGATGCTTATGCTCGAGTGCTTTGATCAGGGACCGGGGGCTGATGTCGCCGGCAGGCTGCAACGTCGGCTACGCGTTTGTCAATTTTATCACCGTGCAAGATCTGTTACACTTTGCAAAGACACAGCTCGGCGTGAAGTGGTGCGTCGCGGACCACATGCGGTGCTCGGGGCGGTCTGATGTTGATACGCGCGCGCAGGAACATGTACTCGAGCGAGAAGGTCCTGCAGATGTGCTACGCCACCTATCAGTACGTCGCGTCTCCCCGCTCCCGGTGCCTGCTGAGGCGCGTGCTCACCGTGCCCGCGCGACACAGGGGCAAGGAGAGCCTGGTCGAGAAGTTCAAGAACTCGAGCATCATGGACGAGCGCGAGGCGTGGCGCCCCAAGATATTCTTCTCGGACGGCCCGGACCAGGGCCTGCCGGAGCCGTTCCCCGCGGCGACGCACCTGCGCAGGAAGGAGCGCAGCCAGCACAACCGCGGCGCGCTCTTCGTCCCCGGCTCGCACCACCCCTCCGGCGGGGGCCTGCACCACCACCGGCCGCGCCCGCTCAACACCGCTGCGCGGTGAGCGGTCACGGTGGGCGCGCGTCAACGGTGGTGGCGGCGGCGAGACCGTAGAAGTTAGAACGGGGTGAGTGTGCGTGCGCGCGCGGCTCTCACGCCGCCCCCGGCTTCTATACTAGACATCTCGCCGTCGGACTCGGTCAGGCCTCGGTCTGGCCCGCATCGGACTTCTGCTGCTGCTGCCGTACTGCACGTCTTCTTTCCATCCACTCGTCCGCTCTCCGATCCGTTCGTCGTTGAACTGTACTAATCCGCGTCTCGCCCGTGCCCGTCGCTCTCGCCCCGCCGCTCGTTTGCCCGTTGCACCCTCGACTCCTGTCCCACCTCGCATACGTTCTATCGCTGTGTATCCCCGTGCGGACGCTGACCGCTGTCTGCGCGGATCGTGTCTGTTACTGTTACCCCTGTTACCCCTGTGCATGTCCGTGTCCATCGTTTCTGTAGTCGCTCGCTCCCAGTACAACATTCCCCACCACCGCTCGCTCGTCGCCATCATCTCACCCCATGTTCCTCGCGCTCTCAAGATAGTAGTAGCTTTTTATTTGCATAGGTTCCCTTCTCGCTGTATAACTTTATTCTACTTACCCCTTCTGCTTCTACTCCCCCCCGTTTGCGTTTGCGTCTGTGTTTGTGTTCGTGGTACGTTCGGTTAGGCTACGAAGGACTTGCGGTCGTGCTGTACTGCTCCGCGCGCGCCCCGGCGGTGTCGCGGATGTCATGGTCGTGGTCTGTTCGTGTCTGTGGTTTGTTCTAGTGTATGTAATAATTATCGCTGTGTTTCTGTTTCATTGTCTTCATCTGGGCTTGAGGGCAACCGCGAGCGCGTCAAGTCTCCCCGCCGCGGTTTCGAAATTCAGACAGAATCGCTGCTCTCGCGGAGCTCAATTAAAAATGTACGCAGTCAAGCCCCGCGGCTGGGGGAGCCTAGTGCCTGCCAGCGTACGTACTGTATCCGAGATGAGATCGGACGCGGTCGACCGCGCCTGCACGTCCAGCGTCGAGCGTCCGCCCGTGCCCGAGTGATAGAGTTGGCATTAGGAGGCGACCGCAGCTGAACGTTCGAACGTCGAACGCTGACTAGTGATTCCGCGCGTGCGTATACGTTCGGCGCGCTGCTCACTCAGCATGGGAGCGCGTCCGCCTTACTGAATCTGTGATTAGGAGGGCCGCGTCCGTACGCGCGGTGGATCTGTGGTGCAGATGCGCGCAGGTGCACACATACGTTCCACGCTAGAGTCTGTGATATGAACAGCGTCCGTACAGGCGTTGGATCCGTCGTGCAGATGTGCGCGCGTACTACATAGGCTCCACGCTGAAGCTTGTGATACTAATGTGCGTCCGCGCGCGAGTTGGATCTGTACGGATGCGCGCGCGTGCACACATTGCATGCGCCGCGCAGTACTTGCTGCCCATACCGGAACTTGGCGAGCCCGACGTGGTGGGACTGTGACACTGTGCTATGTCCGCGACGATAGCACGCGTCTCCGCGACGATAGCATGCGTCTCCGCGGCGAGCGTCCGTCCGCACAGTGTGGAGCCGCTGTGGCCGCGGTGTGTACTAGAATTAGAGTAAAGCACAGGCAGCGTTCACGGCGTATCCCGGTCGCAGTTCAGTCGTAATCAATAAACTTACCCACTGCGAGGTCCGGGTCGTGACCGCAGCCGAGTCGAATCAGCCCTCAGATCGTTCCAGTGCTCCGAGCCCGAGTCCTGCTAGGCACGGGTGTTGGCAGTTCCGGTCGTGTCACTGTCTGCGCACAGTTGGCCCCTCGCCCCTGAGTCCGAGGCTGGAGGCTGAAGCGACGCGGGAGAATCCCGTCGTGCTGGTGGGGGTGTCGGTGTTCGTAGGAACGCGCGATGCTCCGACTCGGAGCACATCGAACGTCGGACCGCTCGTCAAGTTCAGCTTCAGGTAGCTACGCTCGGCCACGCTCGCAGAACAACCGTGACACGCTGAACCGCCCGCGGTGTGCGCCCGACGAAAAGGCCCTAGGAACGCCTCGTACTGGACGCGAAGCAGGGGGATCGCCGAGCTGCCCGGCGCCCGCGCGCGCGGGACGGTCTCAGGCGGCGTGCGTGGGCCCTCCGCGCGTGGGCTCGTGTCCGAGCGTGTGCGATGCGCATACAGCACGCCATACAGTGATACAGCGTGCGCGACGCGTGCTGATAGCGGGGCCCCCACGCTCGACAGGCCGACAGGGCGGTTGTGGGTCCCAGTGTTAGAGCCGGCGCGCGGGATGTCGATGAGTGGCGGCGGCGGCGGAGTAGTCCCGCCCGCCCGAGCGGAAGGCCGAGGCACCCCTGCACACTGCTCGACGTCGACGCTGGGATCGCGATCTCGCTTGGGGGTTGCCGTGGAGCGGTCGTAATGCGTGATATATGTCATTGGTAGGTAGATGGACGCTGTGTCGGGCGCGGGTTTTACTTGGGCTTTGTGGCACTCAGCAGCTACGCATTTGGATGGTGACCGCCTGGGTTGGGAGGCTCAGGGGGTTTCGCACTTTGGTGGACGCGGGGGCGCGACGCGCGATGATGTGATTGCGAGGAGGGGGCGTCGGGCGCTGTAGCCTGTGGCTGGACACTAGGTAATGACATCTCGAATTAGAGATCAGTGGCTCGGAACGGGAGAGTAAGATGGACATAGAGCTTGGGAGGCATCTCCGCCGTCCGCCAAAGGAGCGCCATGTCGTTCGTCGGGACACTGTTGACTCATTAGTGTCGCGGGCAACACGGGGCTAGTGGTGGTGTGAAGCGTGAAGAGATCGTTTGTTGTTCGTTGTCCATCAACGGGGATGGGTTACATACACGGGAATGGCCGAGAGATCCGTCGTCGTACATACACCGCCGTGCGTATCACATTACAGGACCACACATTCCGCCCCGAGGTGGCCCAGGGTAGGCGGCGGTGACCAAAGGATCGATGGCGATCGCACGCCGCGACCCGTCCTTGTTCTTGTTCTTGTCCTCGTCGCCATCACCGTGCCCGCACCGCACCGCACCGAACGCCATGCAACGCAGATTGGCCAGCGGCGGGCGCGATCGTCGCGAAGCCACAGGGCAGTGCCGGCGTCGCAGTCGGCTAGGCGGGCGTCGTCCGCATCCGCGCACGGCCGACGGGAGCGGTGCTAGTTGAAATCCGGGAGGAGCGGGACGCCCGCCTCCTTCTCGTGGTCCTCGGCGGCGCGCGTCGCGACGACGGCGTCGGCCGCGGCCTGGGGACGCCGGAGGCCCACGTTCACGACGAGGTAGATTGACGCGAGGGAGACAAGGACCATCTGTAGGAAAGTCCCACAGGAGTCTGCGGGGCGGCGGGAACGGGGAGATGGTCAGCGGACGCCCATATAGGTGAAACGACGCTTGGACGACAGGAGCGTCGAGACGGACGTACCCAACAACAGGCCTGTGCGGATGAGAGGTGTCAGTCGATGATACAGGACGCGCAGCGCAATCGTGGTAGAACACGCACCAAATGCAGGGGCTCCGACCCACAAAGCACGGAGCGCGGGTATTGTCAGAACGACGCTGAGAGGGAGTATGAGGACGCCCTCGGAGAGCGGCATGCCGTCATACGCAGAGACGGCGATGTAGACCACAACTGCGGTCAAGAGCCAGTTCACGACGAACAAGACCATCACGAAGAGCTGGCTGAGCACGGTCCGGTGGAACATATACTGCACGCCGAACGCGGACGTGGCGTTTCCTATGATAGCCTTGACTGTGCGAATATTGTCGTTGTGCACGAGCTTCGGTTCCAGGTTGTTGGTCGCGTCTGCGATGCGGACGAAGAGTGTGGGGATCGTTGCGTTTGTGGAAGGGTCGAGGGCTTGGAAGTATGTGTCGAGGTAGTAAATGTCGAACGGATATGCGTACTGTTGGTCCTGGCCATACCACGCAGTGACTTCCAGTAGATGGTCGGTCTGTCCCTCTACGGTAGCTTGCACGCTATTGTAAAGGGCGGTAAGAGTCATTTAGCGTAGCGCTGTGATGCAGCAAACGCACTAGAAGAGATTGTCGTTGTCGACTTCGTGTAGCAAAGATGTGTCGGGGTCGTATGACGTATTCGGTGTTGAAGCACCATCGAAGTAAAAGTCCGCAGCCGTGTTGAGCCTCCCGCAATACTTCGAATTGTAGGTCCCAGCTGTTGCAGCAAAAGAGCCGCATCCCAGTATGAGCCAAGACACTTGAGCTTGACGAGAGGGAATGTCGACATTGTAAGCATGTCCAAGAAGCGCAACCTATGGATTCAACGCGCCAGTGAAAAGCCAGCACATCATCAGACCTGATCACTGTAGAGGTAGCGACATTCAGCTTCAGACTGACCCCGTTCTTGCCTTGAGCGGCGTTGTCGATGATCTTGCCCAGATCTGACCTCACCAAACCTGCTATCAAGAAGGCTCCCGCGAAGACAGCGCAGAGAATCACAGTGAACACAACGAGGTAGATGAAGACCCTGGTCCGGCGAGACAGGCGAGGAATTCCGCAGCAGAGTTTCCTACGGCGAGGCATGATGATGGTGGTGGATGAGCGTGAACATCGAGCTGCTTAGCACGAGCTTGTGAAATATGTCCACGGAGTGCTAACGTCGACGAACGGCCTGACAACGCTGTGCGCGGCACCGCGGCAAATGCTTGGAGCTGCGTCAACGGTCAACGAACGCGTAGGCTCGCGTAGCTTGCCGCTGCTGCGATAATCAGCGGAAGTATAATCGATCTAGCTAGGCTCTTTCTGGACGATCTTCGTGCGGGGCCTGGACTTGAGTGCAGAACGGTCCTGTCAATAGCATCACAAACCGCAGCTGATTGAACTTTGAGGGGGTTCATTCGTCTGCATCAAAATGATACGTACCCATGTACACGCACACCGGCCGCACCCCGCTGGTCCTCTAGAGTCGAGATTCAAGTCTTGCACACTTTCTATGCTGGTATAGGTTTATGGGCTATGTCATATACTGCACACAACTGGTATTTGGCTGCTAGTGGTGGTGGACGAACGAGAGTAATGACCACAACTGCCATGATGAGCGGGATTACGTACCATTCAGACGCTCTTAATGAATGGGCGCCCCACCCGGTCCTCGCACGATGAAATACGGCACCTTTCCAGCCCGTTCGTATCTGTTGTGCCAGGAGCCGCTGCGGGCCGCCCACAGGGGCGGCTGAACGTTCGCGCCCCCGCCCCCGCCCCGGGGCCGCCGCAGTGCGTCCCCGCCCCCGCGCAGAAATCCTGGAGAAACCCCGCAGCGCCCTGCGCCACCACTGTGCTGCTCGCGAGACGCCAGATGAAATTCGGCATCTCTCTTGTCCCTATCCTAGCCTATCCTCTATGGACTTCTATGGATCGAAGTTCATTAGCAAGCACGCCCACACTGCACAGGATTGTACAGGAGGGTTCTACAAGTACCCACAGCCTAGGAGGACACGAGCTCGCACTGGCACAGCAAAACTCAAATCGCCTCCGAGGCATGCCAGGACTTTCAATTGCTTTGAACTTGCACAAGTCGAATCGCTTAGGGGCTAGTGGGCGTCGTGCGTTGTACGCCCTCTCGAGTCAAAAGACTCATTAGCGTAGGTGCATTGACGTGCCGGGCAAATTGCATCGCACGAGAAACGTTGTCATCGAGGTGATGTTAACCTGCTTGCGCGCGAAGGACAGGCTTGGGGGACTTGGCGACAACTTAGAGGTCTTCTCTACGGGGTGGCCAGCTTGATATAACGCTATCGGATCATAGGAACTCAAGAAGCACAAACCTTGAATCATTGCTGCAAAACGGTGTAGTACTAGTAAAATTTCTCACAATGCATATTCGAGCATACGTCTGGTTCCCGATGGTCCCTATTGATACCGTGATAGAACTGAGTGAACCCCGAGTCCGAGTAGATACCAGAGACCACATTTATTGAAGCCAAAACGCAACCACTAGTACTGCCGAAACAAAATACCCAAAAAAACGCCTATGTAGTAAGGTCCGCGAGGAATAGAAGTGTGAATTGAAGTCCATGTTCACCGTACCCAGAAACTTCCCGTCATAAACGACGCCCGCAGTGTCTGTCCGCCAGAAAGATCCGTCCAGGTTGCCATTTAGGCAGGGACGGAGGAGTCGACGGAAGAGGTCGCGGGGACCGAAGAGTCCACCGTAGAGCTTGCCGGGATGGAGGATTCCACGGTCGAGCTCGCGGGGACGCTGGAATCCACGGTCGAGCTCGCAGGGACGCTGGAGTCCACGGTCGAGCTAGCGGGGACGCTGGAATCGACGGTAGAACCAGCGGGGACTGAGGAATCCACCGTGGAGTTGTCGGGGACAGTGGCGTCGACGGCAGAGCTGGCAGGGACGCTGGAATCCACGGTGGAGTTCGCGGGAACGCTAGCGTCGACGGTAGAACTGGCCGGGACTGAAGCGTCGACGGTAGAGCTGGCAGGGACTGACGCGTCGATGGTAGAGCTAGCAGGGACTGAAGCGTCCACGGTGGGTTTGGCGGGAACCGAAGCGTCCACGGTGGAGCTGGCAGGGACCGAAGCGTCGACGGTGGAACTGGCGGGGACTGAAGCATCCACAGTGGAACTAGCAGGGACGGTAGCGTCTGCGGTATGACTGGCGGGCTCGGAAGAATCAACCGTGGAGCTGGCAGGAACGGTGGCGTCCACCCCCGAGCTTGCCGGCACGGAGGAGTCTATCGTAGAGCTGGTAGCAGCAGCAGCGTTCACAGCAACGCTGTCTGGGACGGAGGCATCCACAGTAGAGCTGGCCGGAACGGAGGCGTCCACGGTAGAGCTAGCCGGAACGGAGGCGTCCACGGTGGTCGGCGTCCCGAGAGCCGTGAACAATGCGGGGGTGCCTGCGTTGATCGTGGTCCGTCGGACCTCCACGGCACCTCTGCCCTCGAGGCCAATAGCGGCAGCGTAACCTAGCAATGCGTGAGCGTTGGGGGCAAGAGCAGACATGCATGTGTAATACATACCCTGGGTGATGAGCATAGCTGCCAGAACAAAAGTCGCAAGACGCATCGACATGTTGTATGAGTAAAGAGGGATTATTAGAAGAGGTGCGACTGGTGGAAAGAAGACTCGAGGAGAAGTGACTCGAACTGAATGTTGGATGCTGGAGGGCTCCCGCCGATGCACACACTTTATACATGCGCTCGCCCAAGGCGCCGCTTCACAATATCGCAAGGTGGTGCACTATGGCGGGCACTGGAAACTGTGTGGGATGCTGGATGCTGCGCCGGCAACCCCAAGCGGCAAGGACGCAGTGTCCACCTCGGGCATAATGCCTTGCCCGACTGCCAAGAGTACTGCGCAGGACTCTGCTAGCTTCCTAAGAGTGAATGAATGCAAGGTGTATCCATGATGGCACGCACCGTCTGACTTCAAGTTTGGCCACTCCAGTAGTCCAGCAGTCGTCGGCGAACCAGGACCGCGATCGAAAGCCACATCAGGAAACACCAAAACCTCCAGATGGAGACGCCTGTCTCCAACGCTCCAGGGGCCTCCATACGGAGACGCGTTCTCCACCCCGTTGACAATCCCTCGAAAGCTGCGTATTTTCGTTCATAAACATAAACATACGCTCTTCTGGAGCGTGATCATGATCTATTTAAGGGCAAGAAAGCAGCACGGCGCTGGTGAGTTGCGCGGGAAAGCCGTGGGACAGGCTCCATAGTCTTCATTTTGGCACTGATGGAGACGCCCTGTCTCCATATGATGGGGGGTGTCTCCAGCGCCTCCATCCAGCCATGCGTTACCATATGAGGCCCATGGTTCACGGAGGCTTTCCTGATGCAAGGAGACCCAAATTCATTCACAACCCGAGCTATTAATACGGATAAACCAGGATGCCTAAAGCTGATATCAGGAAACTACCTAGCGCCTGGGCCCCAGCTGTCAGTGCAACCCTGTGGCGAAAACCATTGGCCTTGAAATTGAACGAACATGTTAGACGCTCTGCGCTGGTTCCCCTTTTGGCGAGGGCCACGCTACCGTGGCACAGCCTCTCAGTCGGAGTGCTCTTCTGACTTTACGACTCAGCGAATTCTTTTTTCTAACTGCAGGAAGAGCTGATAAATCACTACTCAGCAATCCAATTTCAGACAAGTCTCCCGCGCTGCCGCATATTGTCCATCTCAGCGATCCCGCAGTGGCTAGCTATACGAAATGTGTGAAAGTTGCGCAAGGCGAGCGTTCAGAAGGAAGGACCCATACACCTCATAACTGTCGCCGATCCAACATGTGCGAGGTAGTTCTGTGTTACTGAATTGACTATCGTTGTCCTGACTGCGTAAGTCGTACACGAGCCCGGCCCCGAGGCCAACGCCGACGTAGGATCCCCATCAAGAGATCCATAGGCATTCAAAGGGCGTATCCCGCGATCTACTCTTGTTAGCCATTCTGGTTCTGCGAACGGTGACACCTATCAACACAGCCCGCTCGTTTGCGCAGCCAGTTTCCACCACATCACGTTGCGCAGCGGCAAGTAATTTATACTCTGATGTCTTTCGTTATTGAAATTTGACCAATTGTCTCCTTTTAGGCGGCCAGACGTATGTCTTTTTCAACCCGACACGGATGTGGTGATCACATAGCTAAGCGCGCGCTCTGTCTCCTGCGAGACTGTCTGAAATGCGCAAACTCGCCACGGAATGAGCACCGTCTGTTGGCGTGGTATGCAGCAGGTATAATATACCCGTTTGAGCTCAAAAGACTAAGTGCGCACCAGGTCCTTGCTTACGAAAATGGATTGCATCACTCGGTGGTTCCCGGCGCACCCTGCGTGCAACGCCCCCCCCCCCCCCCACGCCCCTCCCCTACCCCCCTACCCCCCTCTAAATCCTTCCTTTGCGCAATGAAGCGAGCGGAACTTCATGATTGATTAACACGTAGGACATATTGACACGCCTAGGAGGTGGGCCAGGGCCGTCGACAGCATCCAGACCAGTGTATCTGAGAGCCTGAAAAGTGTTATAAGGTCTCTGCGAGGACTCGTTCAGTACCTCAACTCACCTCTGAATCATCAACATGTCCTCAATGCGCAAGCATATCGTGGCCTACCCGTTTCAAGCTTGGGGTTCGTCTTACCCCATCATGCTCCTACTAATGTCTGTTAGTGAGCTGACGTCGCCAGTGCACCACGCTCTTCAGGTCATGCCCGCCCCCTCATCAATCTGGTTGTGCGCCTCGTGAAGCTGCGTCCTATCGACGTGACGTTTCTCGTCACGAACAGTTTTTTCGACCGAGCTTTGGAAGAACTCAGGCGCAACCTTGGCTCCGATGAGGAGTGCCATGGAGAACATATCAGGTAACTCCGCTCCTATAGTTGTTTCGCGTTATTCAGGCTGACTTATCATACTTGACTCCTTCCTAGGATTCTCTCGCTTGGAGAAGCACACTTCGATAGACTCGCCGAGCTTGACCATGCTTTTGAGGTCGCTTGGAAGCAGCTGATCTCGGGAGAAGCGGTACTGTGTCAGAAGACGGGCTCACAGATCGCACCCCTCCCGTCGCCCTGCGCAGTGATCGTAGATGTGATTATGAACCTTCTCAGTCTATTAATTCCATTCAACACTCACTCGTATAACGCTGCAGATGTTCGGCATAGAGGCATTCCATACCGTCAAGATGCTCAGCGCAAACAGCGTGAAAGTATACATCTGGTGTTCGGGGCTCACAGCAGCAATGTTCCATCTCTTCGGCCCACAGGAATACTGTGGGAAGGGCAACGTCCGCGTGAGAGCTGAGGAAGAAGCTCGCCGGACAGGCGTGCCGTTCGCAGATATCATCCTACGGGTATGTACACTCGTTTATGACCGAATGGCATATCCTCACATTAGTCTATCAGGAATACGTAGGGACGAAAGGTGAAGTCGTACGGGTGCCTGGAATGCCTCCCATGTATGACTACGAATACTATCCGCAGCCGGTCAGTACATAATCTGAGTATCTGCCCAACTCATTGTCGCTAACGCGTTCAACTTCGCAGTCTCACGTCCCGCCACAGATGATTGTCAGCGTATTCGCCCGCCTTTATGAGTATGCCACGGTTTTCGCTCTGGGATGCACGTTTACAGCGATTTGGACGTACTTCACAGGATGCTGGAAGCATGCGATGGTATGCTCCTGTACACCTCCGAAACATACGAGGCCGAAGCAGTCGCAGCAATGAGAGAGTGGTTTGGCAAAACCTCCCGCGGTATTTATGTCACCGGGCCACTTACTCGCCTCGGGGAAGTGCTCAAGAGGGAGCAGCCCACGGACGACGACAAATTTCAGGCATTTTTGGACGCTACATTGGCTACATCCGGGGAACGTTCGCTACTCTATGTAAGCAATGTACACGCTTCATGTGTGGGTGGTGCTCATGCTTGCCTATAGATATCATTCGGAACGATGTTCCACGGCGAAGACGAAGTCCAAAAACTGTGGTCGGTGTTAGATGTCATTATGGACCTTGATATTCCCTTCGTGAGTAGTGCTCTCGTTTTAGCTTCTTCGGCTTACAAGTGCCATCCTGGCACGCAGATCATGAGCTCGTCGTCCTCTGGGGATATTCCGGAGGCTGCAAAGGAGAGGATCGACTCATACCCCAAAGGCCTAATCTCAAGTTGGACTCCTCAACAGCTGATACTGGAGCATCCTGTACGTATCTCACTTACTGTTGTTGATCCTCGCTAATGATGACACGGCGAAACGTGTGTGCGGTATACTGTAGGTTACCGGATGGTTCCTCACTCATGGCGGCCACAACAGCGTCATCGAGTCAGTCGCGGCAGGGGTACCTATGTATAAGCATCGCCTTCTTGCGGTCATCTTGCGACTAATATACGCATGCTTCAGGATCTTCTGGCCGTTCGGTGCCGACCAGCCGCTTTCCGCCGTGCACGTTTCGGATAGCCTCCAAGCGGGCTACGAGCTCATCGAGGGACGCAGCGGCTCGAACGGTCTCAAGCCCATTTACCGCACTGGACGTCAGCCCACCGGAACGGTGGAGGCTCTGAAGGCAGAGGTTCGCGACGTGCTGGGGAGGGCGTTTGGAGCAGATGGCGCACGCAAGCGCGAGAATATGCAGAAGTTCTCACGCGCTGTGGAGCGCGAATGGGACGAGGGCGGCGTAGCCAGGGAGAACATGAGTGCCTTCGTAGATAGTCTGTAAGAACGGTAGCAAGTACTAGGAAGTCGGATACCGTCGATGAACTTTGTAGCGCCCGCGGCCTGCTGAATTAGACTCGGTTAGGCGCTGTTACTTTCCTTCTCCCAACCACTTCACCGCACTGACTTCGTCTTCCCGTGATCAAAAGACTCGCAAGCGACTCACGTAGATTGTCGCAAGAGGTCCCTACATTGAAGTGAACTCTACCTCGGGTCTGTTACTGTGATCAATCTGGAAGATGACAATGTTGCACAAGACAGCGTCCTCGTCCTCCCCACCCAGCAAGAGTAGGGCCCATGCTATACACCTCCGGTTGTCTTCAGACCCAGACGACGCAAATTCTCGCAAGAACAGACAGTATGGACACACATCACGGAACGCTATCTTGTCACAACTGGACCTTTGGCTCTCTGGCTCTGCTCCGGCTGTGGTACGACCTTGGGTCCCGGGTACACCGTCTCTGGCGACTCTCGTCTTGGGATACTGTCTTTTCAGCATCTTGGCTTTCTCTAGCTATATGTGCTGCAGTTTCTGGGGACGTTCTTTCAGAACCAACGAGACGCTAGGTTGGTCCTTCGTGACCGTGAAACTCGTTTTGGCCACTAACGTGTTGGTAGATCTTTCTGTGCTGAAGGGGCTTCCTGTGGACCATCTTCTTTTCAAGGTCTCTTCTTCTGGGTCTCTTCCTCCTGTCTTGAGCACGAACGTCTTGGCGACTCTGTCAGAAAACCCAGTCTTTTCCGCCGCCTTATGGACTACTGAAGAAGGGGTGGAGCATATTGAAAGCTGGGCCGCTGAATGGCGAGGTCAGAGGGTATATGTGTTATGTCTATGTTCACGTCCTAACGCATACACAGGACCAATAAGCCTGCTTGTCACAACAACGGCAGTACCGTCCTCTCCGGAGCACCTGCAACTGGTAGCGAAATTGACCGCCATCCAACGCAAGCACCCACCGCTCAAACACACGTTCTTTGTCCACTTCCTTCATTTGCCCGCGAATTCGGACATGCATCCGAATATGTTCCTCAATCTCGCGCGGTTCCTCGCCCCGAGCCCGCGCGTCGTCCTTTTCCCTAGCAATCTCACCTCCGTCCCACCTAAGACCCTCTACCGTACCCTACTACACCAACAGCCCACGCTATCGTCAGCAATGTCGTCCGAAGGCCGTACACGCAAACGTAGGCCGGGAATACTCACCAACACGGAGCAGACGTCTTTCCCATTCGCGCCTCTTGCACCGGTGGTGATCGCACGCGACGATGCGACATGGTGCACAGAACGCTTCTTTGCCAACATGTCCCGCACGGCCGACTGGGAGGAGTGTCTCTGGCAGGTCTGGCTCGCGAATTTTGGTGATCTGGAGGTACGACAGGTCGCCGACCTCTCGACGGATGGCGCGGACATGTCGGAGAATACTGTCACGGTACGCGTGCTTAACTACTTGCTGCGTTCATGGCTTATGTGGAACTTCTAGGCCAAATTGCACCATAGGCTGATCACAAAGTTCAGGGGTGAGACGTGCAGACTAGCTATCAGACGGTTCGCGGCACTGCGTGATCCAGACCTTGGTGCGGACACGAAGAAAGCCCGGTGGCTCAAGCGTGTATGTCGCAGCTGGAGCTCGAACTGAATTTGAAGCCTGCATAGTGTGTCATAAAAGCGTCGTGTCCAGACAATCAGCATACATTTGTCCAGTCTCTACTCATACAGTCGTTCAAGAACCTCGATACCCCTCATATCTTGTGAAAAGTGATCCAGCTCACATGAACGTGATCCCGCACATGGTGCATCTATGCTGGACGGTCGCCATCGCGCATCCCCGTGGACACATATTTTCGCCAGCTGGCGCTGCGGTCGCCGCGCAGACGAGCATATGGATGAACCGCCCGAAGGTGTCAGCGTGTTCCTTGAGTTCGCCGCGTGCGAAGCGGTCCGTCCACGCTGGGAGGCGGACAATGATGTCTGGGTGCTTGATGTACACTCCGACGTAGTTAAGTTCCATCTCTTGAATCGCGGGGTATCTGTTGCATTGCATGGTGTACCCGTCAGCGATTGCGTTCGAGTGTTTGTGAGGCGGTAGCCTGGTACTGGCCTCGATGTGAAACTCGAGAAGAGTTCTGTGAGCACGTTTTGAGTCGAAAGTTTCGACCAAATGTCGCTCATAGCAAGCTGCTGCAGCTCCGTATGGCCGTACTGTATATGTATGAGCGCCCCGCAACGCCGGAGTTAGAGACTGCAACTGACCTTCACTGCGAGGCGGTACACTGACTTCGGCGAACATATGGGCAGTTGGGCGGGGTCATTCTCGTCGTCTACAGGAGCAAGATTGACCCCCTGGGATCGCAAGGGGGAAAACGCGATCCGGTGTGTATAAGCGTAGAATAAGACAGCCCGCCATCTGTGCGATTTGACCAGGTGTTAGCATATATTAAGGAGTAGATTCTTTGGACGTACGTGCGATAGGCTATGTCTGTCACAACAATCGAACGGGGTCTTGTAACAGCGGGGTCGACCATGGGGCGGGACTTGCTGGCTGTCTGTGTTTTGACCCTAGGTTTCTTAGGCTTGACGTCCGACGCCTGTGGTCCATGATTCGCGCTCGGTGGAGCAGTGGCATTCTCCGGGGGAGAGACGGAAACAAAGCTCTCAGATTCGGTCGGACTAGGGGCACCTCTAGGAATGCTGGCGGCCGCCTGCATAGGATGATAAGAAGCCTATGCTACGTCGTGACTCGTAGTGTATGACGCACATTGGACTCCTTACTATCTGCCCCTTCCGTTCTTGAGTTTTCATCATCTTCGGACAAGGAATGTGTGGGGGAGGAAGTGTCTGGCTGCGATGGATCGGAGCCCGCTACTAGAGATGCCGGCGTTTCACCCTCGGTTTCGGCGTCGAGGTGAACGTTGGGCGTCTTCGTGGTGCCATCGTCTTCAGACTCTTCTTCGTCGGATTGATAGTCCTCTAGATCGCTATCTTCACCATACCCGTAAGATACCGCTGGGACCACAGCGTTCTCCAAGAATGTTGCTTTCTCTTCTAATTTCTGGTCCGCGACTTCGACTTGTGCCTCTCATGTGAGCATCAACGTGGCCGAAACACAAAGAAACTGCTCACCAGTGAGAAGTGCTGGTATGGTCCGCGTCAACAGGGTCTGGTTCGCGTACAACACCCGTGGGGTAGTGATAGAGTCGTTTGAAGAACGTCTGGAGAACGTTACAATGCGGAGATCCTCGAACATTCCGGATAGGATGCTCGCGTTGAGAGCATATTGGCCGGCATCCTCCCAGGTGGCATTCGAAGCTGTTGTATAAGTGCTTGGTGCCCTTTGGTTCGTGGTAGTAGGTTTTGCTGTTGCAGTGGCGCCGGCGGCCAATGCAGGCGCATTATGTGGGACACTACCATTGTTGGAACTCCATCCAGCATGGCCTGTTATGTGCTCGCCTCCCGTAGATGCTGTGGGCCTGTCATTCAAATTATGTCCGGGTACGGTTTGTGTCTTATCACACCTGCTTGTTGCCGGTTGGCTACAATGTTCCAAAAAAGAGACGGTGGTCCGGGGGAAGTGTCATGCGGTGGATCGACGGGCTTTGGGAAAGTGTCATCCGGTGGATCGACGGGCTTTGGGAAAGTGTCATCCGGTGTGTCGACCGGCTTTATGGAAGTAGCCTGCGGCAAATCAACCGGCTCATGCTTGACATTATTGTTGGACTTTCGGGTTGCGAGAGCTGAGGAGTCAGTACATACTTTCGTGGTTGGAGCAATATCAATACGCGCACTTTCTTGCCAGCTTTCGGAGGCATGGATCCTACTTATGGCGGAAGAGAATTTGGAGCTGTCATAGGATGAATGGGTGAGCATTTTGTTCCGATTTACACATCACAGAGTTGTGTGGCACACCTCACCAGTTGACGGGACTGGTCTAAGTACAAGTCACAACTACGGGTTGCTGCCGCAGCCACCCGTGCCAGTGGCGCCTACTCGGGTAATGCGCCACGATGTTTGCCACGAGTGGCACTTTGTAACGTTACTGTACGCTTATTATTATGTCTTAATAACATTACATTTCCGGTCAAGTGCTTTTGACTTGCCTCGGTGCATATCATAGTACTGTCGGAGGTCAGACCGTCGAAGACGACTGGAATGACATATTGTACTTACCATAAAGGTACGAAGATCTCAGATGATCTGATCGCGGAATGAGCGCTTATCTACTGTGGCAGACGAGCCTAAAGGTGACTTGCACATACAGACTGACTCCTGCTCCGCGCTCTCTTCTTGAACTCTGCTCTCTGCGTGCTCTTTCTAGGGACAGGAATCCCTTCGGGATCTCATAAAAATGACTTTCCCACCACACAATCGTAAGCGGACTTGTCCTGCGCGCGGCCCACTTTGCTTAATCGGGCGGCAGTGTCGGCGCCATTCAATTTCGCCAAGGAGGAAGAGAAAGTTATTGCATACTGGAGAGAGATCGATGCATTTCAAACAAGTCTGAAGTTGTCGGAGGGTAGACCCGAGTATTCGTTCTACGACGGTCCGCCATTTGCCACCGGCCTGCCCCATTACGGGCATCTCCTCGCAGGGACCATCAAGGTACGTCCCTTTGAAAGAGATATGAGCTCGCGTACGACAGCAATTTTAGGACATCGTTACAAGACATGCACATGCGAGTGGATTCCATGTCGTTCGCCGCTTCGGTTGGGATACACACGGTGTTCCAGTCGAGCACGAGATCGACAAGAAACTCGGGATCACTAGCCGCGACGATGTCATGAAGATGGGAATCGACAAATACAACGAGGAATGCCGCGCTATCGTCATGCGCTATGCTTCGGAATGGCGCCGCACCGTCGAGCGTATGGGCCGCTGGATTGACTTCGACAACGACTATAAGACTCTCAATATCACATTCATGGAGAGCGTGTGGTGGGCCTTCAAGCAACTTTTCGAGAAGGACATGATCTATCGTGGACTCAAAGTCATGCCCTACTCGACTGGCCTCTTGACGCCTCTTTCCAATTTCGAGGCCAACCTGGCGTACAAGGACGTCAACGATCCCGCCGTTACTGTCGCTTTTCCTCTGGTCGATGATCGGTCAACATCCCTTCTGGCATGGACGACGACACCTTGGACACTCCCCTCCAACCTTGGTCTGTGTGTGCACCCCGACTACAACTACATCAAGATCCACGATCAAGAACGCGACCAAAACTTCATCATCCACGAGAATCTCCTTCGAACGCTCTACAAGGACCCGAAGAAAGCGAAATTCAAAAAGATTGCCACTTTCAAGGGCTCTGACATGAAGGGATGGCGATATGTGCCATTATTCGAGTACTTCACGGAGCAGGTAAGCCTCAGACACTCACCCTGGTACAACACCGCTCATCTACTTTGACACAGTTCGAAGACAAGGCGTTCCGGGTGCTCAACGACACCTACGTGACGGCTGAGGATGGTACAGGTATTGTCCACCAAGCGCCTGCGTTCGGTGAAGATGATCACCGTATCTCCATCGAGAACGGCGTGCTTCGCCCAGAAGATATGCCTCCATGCCCCATTGACGATGCTGGTCGCTTCACTCAGCAAGTGTCGGAATTCGCTGGGCTACATGTCAAGGTATAGCGTGCCACAAGCTTAGCTTAGACCCATTGATTGCTCACATCTTAACTAGGCTGCCGACAAGGAGATCCAGAAGGTGCTCAAGAACAAGGGCCGTTTAATTGTCCAGTCCACTATCAATCACTCGTACCCCTACTGCTGGCGGTATGCCCCATTATTACCGAGATTCTACTGTTTTTGACCCATTTGATAGGTCAGGGACCCCCTTGATCTACCGCGCCATCCCGGTGTGGTTTGTCCGCGTCCAGCCAGTCGTAGACCAGCTGGTCGCGAACAACAAGGAGACACGATGGGTGCCCCAGAGCGTCGGGGATGGTCGATTTGGCAACTGGATTGCGAATGCGCGGGACTGGAACGTTTCGCGAAATCGCTATTGGGGGACACCAATGCCGCTGTGGGTTAGCGAGGATCTTGAAGAGGTTAGTATACGCGTCTGTGGGAAGTCGTATCCTTCTGACGCCACAACTTTGGTTTAGATCGTCTGCGTTGGGTCAGTGGAGGAGCTAGAACGGTTGTCCGGTGTCAAGGGAGTCACGGATCTTCACCGCGACAAGATCGACCACATCACTATCCCGTCGCAGAAAGGCAAGGGGCAACTGAAGCGCATTGAAGAGGTGTTCGACTGTTGGTTCGAGTCGGGCAGGTGAGCAAGAATACTTTGTGTGGCCGAATCGAATCGTTGACAGGGATAATGTAGCATGCCATACGCACAACAGCACTACCCCTTCGAGAACAAGGCACAGTTCGAGGGTACATTCCCCGCAGATTTCGTTTCGGAAGGTATCGACCAGACGCGCGGCTGGTTCTACACCCTGCTCGTGCTCTCTACACATCTCTTCGGCAAGGCACCATGGAAGAACCTCATCGTCACGGGTCTCGTTCTTGCTGAGTGCGTAATTCCGTCCACTCTAAAGGGGATTTTAGCATTGATGTTTTTCTGTAGGGACGGTAAGAAGATGAGCAAGAGCTTGAAGAACTACCCCGATCCCAACGGCATCATTGACCAGTACGGCGCCGACGCCACCAGGTGAGCCATTCGCACGACATCACGCAACGAAAACTCACACCTCCCTTCACAGGATGTTCCTTGTGAACTCGCCCATCGTTCGTGGTGACAATCTGCGATTCCGCGAAGCGGGCGTCCGAGAGGTCGTCTCGCGCGTGCTCCTCCCCTGGCTCAACGCCTTCCGCTTCTTCCTCGGGCAGGCGGCGTTGCTACAGAAGACGACGGGCCGGGCGTTCGTCTATCATGCACACGCGCCTGTCTCGCAGAACGTCATGGATCGCTGGATCCTTGCGCGTTGCCAGTCGCTCATTCGCCTTGTGCGGGAAGAGATGGCCGCGTACCGACTGTACACGATCATCCCGCGGTTGCTCGACCTCATCGATGAGCTCACGAACTGGTACATCCGCTTCAACCGTAGGCGGCTGAAAGGCGAGGACGGCGAGGAGGACACCGTAGAGGCGCTCAACACCCTTTTCGAAACACTCCTTACGCTCTGCCAGACTATGGTCAGTGATGCGAAATATCGCGGGTGGCCAGTATACTGATAATCGGACCGTTTGTAGTCATCTTACACCCCCTTCCTGACCGAGAACATCTACCAGGAGCTCAGGACTTTCATCCCGGAGGATGCCAAGGCGGGCGACAGGCGGTCCATCCACTTCTTGCCCTTCCCCGATGTCAAGGAGGAGTACTTTGATGAGGAGATTGAACGCAAGGTCAAGCGTATGCAGACGGTCATTGACCTCACGCGTAATCTCCGTGAACGTCATAACCTATCGCTCAAGGTCAGTGTCATCTCTAGAACGATAAAGCAGGCCTCTGATACATCACACGACAGACTCCTCTCCAAGAGCTTCTCGTCTTCCACGCCGATCCGGTATACCTCGAGGACGTAAAGAGCCTGCAGCGCTACGTCCAGTCCGAGCTCAACCTCCGCGACGTCGTCTTCACCTCCGACGAGCAACTCGCCGGCGTGAAGTACCGCGCGGTCGCGGACTGGGCCGTCCTCGGCCGGAAACTGCGCAAAGACCTCGGGCGGGTCAAGAACGCGCTTCCATCCGTGACGAGCGACGCCGTGCGCAAATACGTCGACACCGGCAAGATCACCGTGGACGGCATCGAGCTCGTCGCGGGCGACCTCGCCGTGCAGCGCTACATCGAGCTCCCCGAGCAGGCCGCGGGCGGCGCGGCGCAGCACGCGACGAACACGGACAACGAGGTCGTCGTGCGGCTCGACATCCAGGTCCACCCGGAGCTGCAGACGGAGTACCTCGCGCGCGAGCTCATCAACCGCGTGCAGAAGCTGCGCAAGCGCGCGGGGCTGCAGGCGACGGACGACGTGGACGTGTACTACGCGTTCGAGGAGGGCGCCGGGGAGGACATCCTCGCCGCGATGGAGGCGTACCTCGAGGTCATCGAGAAGACGGTGCGGAGCGTGCCGCGGGACGTGAGTCAGCGCGGGGAGGGCCGCAAGGTCCTCTTGGAGGAGGAGCAGGAGATCGCGGATGTGAGGTTCGTGCTGTCGCTTGCGTGGCGGTAGAGTCGGGCTCTGGGGCGCGTCGGGCCTTCGGGCGGTATCTGGGAAGCGAACGAAAATCAGAAGTGTATTACAGTAGTGTGTGTGCATCTAGAATACAACTGCGTCTGGGTCATCGAGCACAGCGGGGGATAGGGTTACATGGTATGATCGGTACCCGGGTCACTTCTTCGTCGTCCCGAACCCGGCGAAGCCCATCATCGACATCATGCTGTCGCCGTCCTGCTGGCCTCCCGTGGCGGCCGCTGTGTCTTTTGCGAGCTCGACCCGGGCTTGTTCTCGTACCGCCTTCTTCGCCGCCTTCTTCTCGGCGCGCAGCGCGGCCTCGCGCTCGCGCACCTCCGCAAGCCGCTGCTCGAAGTCGAAGGATTTCGCGTTGGACGCCTCGCGCGTCTTCTCGCGCAGGTACGCTATTCGCGCGCGGACCTGCTCGAGGGTGGAGCGTTCTATCCGCGTTGTCTGGCCGAGTGCGCGTAAGTCTGTACGAGGTCGTGAGATACGCCGCACCAGACGGAAAGCGGGTATGGGGGATACTGACGTGCACGGCCGTTGATGTGGTCGAGATATCCCGAGCTGTCCTTGTATGTCCGATTACAAGGCTCGCAGTAGAACCCAGGCACGCCGGGCCCGCGCGTCCCGGCGCTCTGCACGACTATGGTCTTCCCGAGGTTCTTGTCGAGGTCGAGGGAGCCCTCTCTCCGTTTCATGAGCTCCGTGGGTTTGGGCAGGTCATCCTTGCGACCTCGACGTGGCTTCTTGCCTGTTCACCCAGTATTAGCATGCTACAGCCACAATGGGCTTGGAGGAGGACCGGGAGGACGCACCCTGCTTTTGTAGCTCCTCGTTCTCCTTCATGCGCTGCTTCTCCTCCTCATCATGCTTGCGCGCCTTCTCCGCGTACTCCTCCTTGTCCCATTTCTTGCGGAAGTCCGTGTCCTGTGCACGCGCGCCGTATGCGCCTTGTTTGCCGGCCATAGCGTGTTCTCTTGGGTATAGCAGCGTCAAATCGGTGTTCAAAGATGAGAGTTCAGTTCTTCAGTATGACACGTCGAGTGCGCAGGTGAGATCGAGAGAAGTATTGGCAAGTTGCGCAAGGTGAATGTCACTGTGCCAGCTTCATTTAGACGCTTCGCTGAGTGGTAGCAGGTTGTTTGCGTGTGTTAGGATCAGAAGCTATTGGCCCCAACCGGTTACTATTTCTGGTCCTCCTCCCGGGCTTTTCGCTCCCCCGACACCTGGACCTCACCTGAAAGCAAGCTAGTTAGCTTGGTATAGGGGGGGGGCTATGCCGAGCTAATTAGCATGGATCTTCGCTTTATCTGCGGGGTGCAATAAAGGCTCAATAAATATTTGTTAGCTAAGCTAAGGACCTCTAGATCAAGGCTCACCGGTTACGTCGGTGCCCTGTGCCGGTGCCCCTGGCGCCCGACGTGCCACGTGTGCTACTCCCGCCGACAAGCGCCGCGCCGCCCGCTCCCCGCCCATCAGCGCCGGTCATCGGGCCCATCGGCAACACCCTCACCCACAGCGTCCGGGGCATCGGTAACGTCGTCGCTGATGGCGCCGCGTCGTAGCGCCCGCGCGCCCTCCCGCACCGACGCTTCCGTATATGGTATGTGGTTCCTCAAATCTCAACCTCCCCTCCCCGGCACGGCTGCGGTACTGGCCCCAATGCAGGTATCGCCTTCGTTCTTTTTTTTATTATGTGCGCATTATATAGGGCTATCCAACGCTTGCTTTCCGACAGTAATAGACCAAATTGTGCAAGAGATATGTACATATGTCTGGAAAATCCGCTGTCAGCAACATAACATAACATACACTCAGCGCATATGTCATACCCGGGCGGCTTTGACAGCTCTCCCATGTACTATAAGCGTATAGCTTTCAAACGAGCCATAATGCATGCTTATACGCCGGGTACAACCTATGTTATGTTCTCCCCTACCTGGTACTAACATACCTTGGCAGCCGATGACATACCGGACTCCCCGGGCTGGCGCGTTGCGATCGAAGCATATCACGCACATTGGTACGGTATATGGAGTGTATTTACAAAGTATCAGGGTCCCGCCGCCAGTAGAAGTGGTAGAAACGTATGTTGGCACTAAGGGGCATGTTTTAGACAGTGTTTACGACATAACATGTCGCCAACATGTCGCATTTCCTTTCTGTAACCACCGGTAGGTAGCCACATACTGCCCGCACAGAACGCATCTTGTTTCATGAATTTACAGTAAGGACAAGGTATGCTATGGGGAAAACAGTGTGGATGTGCACAGATTGTGCAGAAGTAATGGTACATTTCTGTGCATATGGATGCCATGTTCCTCTTGATCCGACGTTCTTCGGGCATATCTCAACGTCTACTCACATTATAAACACGCAGCAAGATGTGTTCTGTGCGGGCAGTATGGGGCTATCTACCGGTGGTGACAGAAGGCAAATTCGATATGTTGCGCACACGATATGTCGTAACCACTGTCTAAAACATACCCCTTAGTGCCAACATACGTTTCTACCACTTCTACTGGCGGCGGGACCCTGATAACCTGTATATATACCATATATACCGTACCAATGTGCGTGATATGCTTCGATCGCAACGCGCCAGCCCGGGGAGTCCGGTATGTCATCGGCTGCCAAGGTATGTTAGTACCAGGTAGGGGAGAACATAACATAGGTTGTACCCGGCGTATAAGCATGCATTATGGCTCGTTTGAAAGCTATACGCTTATAGTACATGGGAGAGCTGTCAAAGCCGCCCGGGTATGACATATGCGCTGAGTGTATGTTATGTTATGTTGCTGACAGCGGATTTTCCAGACATATGTACATATCTCTTGCACAATTTGGTCTATTACTGTCGGAAAGCAAGCGTTGGATAGCCCTATATAATGCGCACATAATAAAAAAAAGAACGAAGGCGATACCTGCATTGGGGCCAGTACCGCAGCCGTGCCGGGGAGGGGAGGTTGAGATTTGAGGAACCACATACCATATACGGAAGCGTCGGTGCGGGAGGGCGCGCGGGCGCTACGACGCGGCGCCATCAGCGACGACGTTACCGATGCCCCGGACGCTGTGGGTGAGGGTGTTGCCGATGGGCCCGATGACCGGCGCTGATGGGCGGGGAGCGGGCGGCGCGGCGCTTGTCGGCGGGAGTAGCACACGTGGCACGTCGGGCGCCAGGGGCACCGGCACAGGGCACCGACGTAACCGGTGAGCCTTGATCTAGAGGTCCTTAGCTTAGCTAACAAATATTTATTGAGCCTTTATTGCACCCCGCAGATAAAGCGAAGATCCATGCTAATTAGCTCGGCATAGCCCCCCCCTATACCAAGCTAACTAGCTTGCTTTCAGGTGAGGTCCAGGTGTCCCCCGAGCCTCTGGCAGTGGCCACTGGCCACTTGAATTTGGGCGGAAGGTCAAGTGGAGTTCATTTTTTATGGAGGCGTACTTGCGTGTGGACTTTCATCGCATCCAAACAATATTTTGACATTTCAGATTGGTGGTCACCAGTCAGGACCAGGAAACCCCAGATTTGCTCAACTCGAGTTGCCAATCACAATGTTAACGGCTGTACCCTCCACCACTCACTTTTAAGCAAACACCGCGACTGATTCAGGAGTACACAAGACTACAGACTACGTATATCCATACCTCTCGTCTTCATGTTGGTGCACGGCCAAGCCAGGCCCAGGCCCGGAATATCCATCGCAAGGCTCCGGCGAAGGAGCGGCCATGTGCTCGCGGGGGACCATCGACGTGCTGGCGTACTTTGTGGACTCTTGTATGCGTGCTACACATGACGTCACCCGAATCACCTCCAGTGACGACACTGTGCGGCAGCATCGTTGGCGCCCGATGAGATGCAGCGCGGAACTATATAAGCCAGCGCGCGTCCTTCTCCGTCCCCAATTTACCCCCGCCTCTCACAACCTCTCCAACTTGCACCATCAAACGAAGTAATCATGTACTCTGCCCTCCGCACCACCAGTAAAACCGCACCTTCGCACTACGCGTTTGCCGCGCGTCGCGTCGCGGGAAAGCGGACGTTCCAGCGCCTCCAATCTACCTCATCCTCCAGTTCTTCGCAAAGCACCGCATTCGGCGCGTCGCATGTGACTGCAGGATTGGTCGGCGGCGGTGTCGTGCTTCTCGGGGGTACGTGTTCTTTACCTCCGAACATTGTATATGCGCCTGATCTAGGCCCAATTGCTCAGGTTACACCTACTATCAATTCTCCGGCATCAAGAAAGCTGTCGACGCGTCCCAGACGGCGGCCACCTACTACCAGCAGGCAAAGACAGCCATCGCCGAGAAGGCACCCAACAACCCGAATGAGGCGCTCGACTACCTCCGCGACGTCGCGCGGTCATACCTCGTTGTCATCCCTGGCGTACGCCCACACGTCGACGCCGCCTTCGACACTATCGACGAGCTCCGTGAATCTCATGGCGACGACGTGAACCGCATCGTCGCCGACGGGTACGAGGAGGTGCGCGTGATCGTGCAGGACTCCGGGAGTGGGGTAGACGTCGCGACTGCGATGAAGATCTACGACGTGCTCCGGAAGCGGAGCGCGCAGCTGGAGGAGCTGGGCGAGAAGGCGGGCAAGGACGCGTTTGGGTCGCTAAGCGAGAAGTACCCGCAGCTTTCGGAGAAGCTCGGCGGTGGATATGGCGAGCTGAAGAAGATGGCGCAGTCGAAGGGCCCGGAGGCGAAGAAGCTGTACGAAGAGACGACAAAAGAGGTGCGGAACAGCACGTCTATTAACTGGGAGCTGGTTCTCATTACGAGTGTTCTAGATCAAAGACATTTTCTCGAAGGGATTCTCGCCGGAGAGTCTCGATCAGGCTCGCAAGCTGATCCAGTCCAAGACGGCTGAGGTCCGCAAGATCGCAGAGTCGTCGTCGCAGGACGCATGGAACAAGGCGCTGAAGGAAGCGGGTCCCTACCTCGACAAGCTTCCAGACGTCAAGAAGCTTCTGACGGAGCACCAGGACAAGTTCATCGCTGCAGGCGCTGCGACACTTACGGGAGGCAGCTCGAGCACACAGGAGATCTTCAAGCGGGTGAAGGAGGCGGCAGAGGGAGACGGCGCGAAGAACGAGAAGCTGAAGGAGCTCACCGAGTTCGTGCAGAAGAAGGCCGAGGAGGCACAACAGCAGGGAAGCGCGCAGCTGGAGAAGGGGTGGGAGAGCCTCCAGGACTGGGTGAGGACGATGCCTGGCGGGGAGGACGCGTTGAAGCGGATACCCGACGTGAAGGTATTCGTGAAGGTGTCGCAGGACAAGCGTGAGGAGGCCAAGAAGTTGGCGCAGGAGACGTATGAGGCAGTCCTGCAGGTGCTGGAGGAGAAAGGAAAGAAGGCAAAGGCGCTGAGCGAGGAGGTAAAGGAAGACGCAAAGGGGAAGAGTTCCTGAGCCCAGGAGCGTTCGCGTAGTATCTGGATTGTTGGGCGCCCGGTACATTTGTAGCATAGCATCAACTTGATGAACTGTAGCATGCGATGCCCTGGGGCTTCCATTCCGTCCCCGGTCAAGACCACAAACGACTGGCGGGATCATTCGATGAGGTGGTCGTATGCGGAACTAAAGGTGGACGCGCAGGCTGCTACGGAACGCCACCGAACCCGCTCCTTTGTTTGCCTGCGTCCGGCGTCTGTTTGCGCCCGTGTGGCACCGCGGGTTTCCCCGTGTCGAAAGTACTCCCACGACTTCACCGCTTCAGGCACCGTACCATTCCGCTGTCCATGCCTCTTCCACGGCATTGCCATGCTGCTGGCCACTGTGGACATTATCGGGAGCCATATATACCTCGAACTCCACTTGTAAGTAATCAAGGTCTCACTTCCCGCGTGCGGAGTCTCGCGCTTACCGCTGCCACAGTCCATCGCCCTCCAGCTGCAGCTCTTAACTTGATCCATCACCCAATATTATTGTCCGCACTTTTGCGGACATTATTGTCGCACGTCTAGATCTCTTGCTTTCTTATTTCCCGTCGTCAAGGACCGCAGCTCTGGTCTCGTATATATCGCTGTCCTCGCTTTCCTGTCCTGCTGCATCGCTACCATCTTCCGTCCGCTCTGTAGCTCTACCGCTCGTGTTCCCGCTCCTGTAGTCCTCCCTCTGCACCTGGATTCACCACGAAATTTGGTACGATGGCCTCAGCACTGCTCTTCTCGTAAGTTATCTTCCTCGTGTCGCTGCCGATTTCCACCGATGTCTCACTGTCGTGCGATTGTTTAGCACTCACCATACCACGACGATCCTCTCCCTACCCGCGGAGATTAACCAGATAGTTTTCAGCTACCTGGACTGCCTCACACTGACCGCCTGTGCGGTCACATGTCGCCAGTGGACTCCCTCCGTACAATACCTCCTTTTCCGACACGCACGAGTGTCCAGCCCAGCGTCCGCGCAGAAGCTCATTCGCGCCCTCAGCGAATCGCCGCACCTCCGCCCCCTCGTCATCGAGTTCACACTCTGCGGCCGCCTCGCCGACTCCGTGAAGCCGTGGATGTGCGCCCGGACCGACCTCACCACGCTGCTCCCGGCCCCGAAGTTCGTCCCCCGCCTGCGCGCCCTGCGGATCGAGTACTGGGACCGCGTGCACCCCACGAAGAAGTTCTGGGCGCAGCTGCGCCGGTACAAGGCCGTGACGGCGCTGCACCTCCGCTGCTGCCACTTCCTGTCCTCGCACCACCTCGAGGACTTCGTGTTCGCGTTCCCGGGCCTCGATGCGCTCACCGTCGACTCCGTGCGCTGGGCTGGCGACCGCGAGCGCGTGTTCGTGCGCCGGCCTGAGTACGAGGGCCATGCGCTGTCGCTGCGCACGCTCCGGATCTGCAACCCGTACGAGTACGCGCCGCTGTTCCAGTGGCTGGTCGCGCACCGCTGCGTCGGCGTGCGCCACCTGGAGCTCATCCGCTTCGACGTGCTGAACATCATACCCGCGGCGGCGTACGTGAAGGAACTCGGCGCGGCGCTCGAGTCGCTGACGTTTGGGATCTACCTCCCGTCGTGCTACGATGCGTCCGGTGAGCCTCCTCTTCCCCTGTGCCGTCCCCCTGGATCTTTGCTGACATCTATGCGGCAGTGCGCCGGCTCGACCTCGCGCACAACACGGGCTTGCGCGCGCTGGCGCTGCAGGTATACGACGTGATGGACGTACGGTGGATGAGCAGCGTGCTCGCGTCCGCCGTGGAGCTCCCGCTGGCGCGCGTCGCGCTCACGCTGACGCTCGACCGCCGCAAGACGCTGTGGGACGCGCCGTGGGACGCGGTCGCGGGCGCGCTCGCGACGTACTGGCGCGCGACGCTCGCGGAGGTCGTGTTCACGCACCATGCGGTGCCCGGGTTCCTGCAGGACGTGCGGCCGTATATTGTGGAGCGCCTGCCGGGGCTGGCGGCGCGCGGGGTGCTGGCGGTGGTTGTGGACACGCAGGATGCGTGAGGACGGCCGGGACTCGCTGCTGCTGTGCTCGTTGCTTGCTTGCCTTTTGCTTTCTTTGAACTCGCTATCCCAGGATTTGCTTTCCAACTACTTTATTCACTCACTCACTCCCTCATTCATCAAGCGCTCCGGAACTCTAAGGCCATAAATTCCCATGTTGAGCGTGCTGAGGCACAACACGGTCAGGTTTTATGCTACCCTAGTCTCGTGGCCAGCCGGTACAGGGATCGCTCCCAATCGGGTAGGGGACCGGAGACCGGGGGTAAGGGGAAGGAGCGAAGGGTGTCTGCGGGGGTTTCGTCTTTCCCAGCTACTGGACAAAGCGGCGCAAGTCCCCCCTACCGGCTGGTTACGAGACTAATACCACCCTTGGTCAGATGTCCATCGCGATACGTACTAACGCACGCTGTACGAATCGAGATTCGGCTGCCCGCTGTAAAGCTGGCTCTCACCAAGGCTGAGGCAACTGCGGTAGTCTCCCATGCTGCAGCACGACATGGCCTTCAGGATCCTCATGCTACCGCAGCAAACAGTCCCGTCCTCGTGAGGTGCCCACGTTTCCGTTATCATAGGAAGCTGCGGTAGCTGACTCGTTCATTCTTGTATTCACGCCCGCCTCCGCCGCTACGTATAAATACAAGAACGAGCCTGCTCGTGCTCACTCACACACTGCGGCTCTTGTATCGCCACGCTTTCCTGTAACCTTCAACATGTGGGGCGGCATACCCAAGGGCTCTCTCAACTCTTACACACCCATGAAGACGACCAAGCATTGTAAAAAGCCTACTAGGTCTCCCAGCGATGTCGTGCCGCAAGTTCAGCCCTTGGACTCCGATGTCCTTAGTGTGGCTTCCTCGGCCCATCTCCTGAGCAACGCGACGCGGGAACAGGTCACACAATATGCAATGATCCATAGCATGACCGCGGGCTGTTAGGATATTCGCTTCCGCGCTATGGCTCATCGGGCATCACGTGAGACTTGGCGCCCGTATATATACTTCCGCTCCTACGCTACACCGTGCCTCAGTTGGTTTCCGCATACCACTGAGGTACGTATTTCCCCCCCGCACACTTATCCGCACAAAGACTCACACATGTACTTAGTCTCCGGCTAACGGCTTCCAGGTACATGAATACTAAGTTGGTTTCCGCATACCACTGAGTCTCCGGCTAACGGCTTCCAGCTTTAACAGGTTATGAGCTTTTCCGTCGTTTGATCCCCATTGATCAACCCCTGGCCCGCTATCTCGGAACTCGGAACCAAAGCACCCATCTTACGCGTGCATCGTCCCCCTTGTCGCCTCCCGGCGTCGTTTTCTCTCTCCTCGTCGTTTTCACGATCGTCCTCGTCGTCCCCGTTTTTCAACATCCCCTTCACATTGTCAACATGCCTCCGAAGGTTCCCCGCGCGCGTGCCTCTTCGGCTACCGCTGGGCAAATCACATCCCCGGTCTTTCCGGCGATGACGTCAGACCCTATTTCCTTTTCGAGCATCGATCCTTCGGCTTCCTCGGCGACAATTACTTCCGCGTCCGAGGCCGATCCGATCGTCCGCACCCAAATCCCGTCCAACTCGCGCACGATCTTCGCCGACGAGGACCTCCTGGATTTGAACACGGGCAACTACCGAAAGTGGTCGAAGCGCATCTACAACATCCTCGCCCTTCACGGCGACCTTAACCTCTACCTCAGTCTCGGCTACGTCTGCCCCGATCGTCTGACTCGGACCGCTGACGCACGCAACTGGCTGCACAACGATCGCCATGTTCAGGCATACATCCGCGTTTGCTGCACCGAGAACGAGACTGATCAAATCGACGGAGGCACTTCGCCGCCTACTACGTCCGCGACCCTGTGGGAACGCATCGTCCGCCGCCATCTCAACCGCGGTACTCACTCGCAGGTTTTTCGTCTTCGGGATCTCTTGCAGCTCACGATGGACCCCACTAAGCCACTCCAGCCGCAGGCGAACCGCGCTGCTCGTCTTTGCGTCGAGATTGTCGCTATGGGTCCGCTCGACGCTGAAGCTCTGACCAAGGTCGCGATCTTGAACATGCTCCGCGTTCCATTCCCTGGTCTTCAGAGCCAGCTCGCCGACCAAATCTCCCGCAGCACTAAGGAGAATCCCTTCACCAGCGACGACATCATGAACCGCCTTGAGCTCGAGTCCGAGCTCAGCGCCGAGGCCGCTGCTGCCATCGCTATCGCTGCTGCCGCCGCATCCGGTTCCGGTCTTCGCACCGACGTCGCCCTCTCCGCTCAGGCCGCGCCGTCCCGTCGCGACATCATCTGCAGCAACTGCAAGCGCAAAGGCCACCCCGTCTCCGAATGTTTCCAACCCGGAGGCGCGGCCGAAAGTCGCAAGCAGGAAATTCTGGAACGCATCGCATCCCGGCGTCGCGGCGGCCCCTCATCCACGAAATCCGCGAAAACTCTGTACGACGGACAAGGCCGCGCTTACCACCTTGCTGAGGTTACCGCGCCTGCCCCAAAGCCCGTCGAATCCGCGAACGCCGCCGTCGTCGACCCCCGTCCCGCTCTTCTATCTGATAATCCGGACGCTGCCTGGCTTGCCGAGCACGACGACCACATCGACTGCTCTTACTCCGCTTCGCTCGCTCTTTCCGCTCCGCTGTCTACGTCTGTTGACTGGGCTTTAAACTCTGTCTCGTCTCAGCTTGCTGCCGGAAAGCCTGAGCCTTTCCTCTTCGACTCGGGTGCCTCTACCCACATCTCGCCGCTGCGCTCTGACTTCGCGACTTTCGAGACCATCTCGCCTCAGGGCATTCGGGGCGTCAATGGCAGCGTCATCTACGCTGTTGGCGTCGGTAAGATCAAACTCGCCGTCGGCCGCGGCAAGCATCTCGTTCTTGAGCGCGCTCTCTTCGTTCCTGGGGCAACTGTCCGTCTCATCTCTGTCCGCGCTCTCTGCGATGGCCCTCATGCCTACTCCGTCGACTTCAGCGCCTCGGGCGTCTCTGTCAAGAACCGCGGCGGTGCCGAATTCTTCTCCGGTCTCCGTGTCGGCCGCGGTCTCTACGCTCTTGCTGGTCCTGCTCCCTCTGTGACGTCTGCGCTTGTCGCCACCTCTGCCACTCCCACTCTGGAGACCTGGCATCGCCGTCTGGGGCACGCAAACTACCGTGCCACTCTCGCTGTCGCTTCGCGTGTCCGTTCCACCGGTACGCCCATCAATACCTCCTCTGTCCCTCCGAAATGCGCCTCATGCATTGTCGGGAAGCAGACCCGTACCCCGGTGCCTAAAGTCCGTGAGGGAGTCCGGAGCAATGAGCGGGGAGCCACCTTCTTCGTAGACGCGGCCGGTGATCAATGTACCGTGTCCGCCAGTGGCAACGTCGCCCCTCTCGATATAATTGATGATTTTTCATCGTACGGCTGGTCCTTCCCCGTGCCCTCTCGCGCCCATTGCGCTCCTCGTCTTCGCGATTTTCTTGTCGCTCGCCGCGCCGAAGGATGCCCTGTCCGTCGCATCGTCATGGATCGGGGTGAATGCCTCACCAATGACATCCGCGCTGTTTGCGCTACGCTCGGGGTCCTTTGCGAGACCACCGCCTCGTACACCTCCGCGCAAAACGGGAAGGTTGAACGTGTACACCGTACATACATGGGAAAGGCACGTGCTATGCGTCTGTCTACGTCTGTCCCCGAGTCCCGTTGGGACGAGTTTTACGTTACGGCCTGTTACCTGACAAACCGTACACCCACTTCCGCGCTTCCGAACGGAATCACTCCATACGAGGCTTGGTTCGGCACCCCCCCCTCCTTGTCGCATCTTCGCGAAATCGGTTGTCGGGCCTTTGTGCTCGTCAACACGCATAACCCTAAGCTCCGTGCGCGTTCTTTCGAATGCGTGCTCATTGGCTACGCTCTCTCGTCGAAGGGTTATCGCTGTTACCACGCTCCGACCCATCGTGTACTCGAATCCTTCCACGTCTCATTCATTGAGTCACACGAGTGTCCTCCCACCTCGCCTCCTCCCCCTTCTCTTCCAACCCCTTCGCCTTCCTGGTCTGATGACCCTCCCTTTTCTCCTTCCATTTCTCATACGTGTCCCCCCCCTCCCTGTAATAGATACGCACGCAGGTCACACCCGAGTAGTTGACTGGGTCAAGCTATGGTTGTTCGTAGTGTAAAAGCGTATCGTACATCATCGGCCCGCGGGCGTGTTACCGTACCTACTGTACAGTACCAAGCCACCGTCCGATCGCCAAGCCTAAGTCCATACGCTCTACCATCGGGTCATGCAATGCATGCCCGATGGCTTAGCGCTTGTCGGGCGTCTATCCCATCCGCCCGTACCCGTTACACCCTCCCCCTCTGGGCCGTCCTCGGACCACTCAGTCGCTCTCGTCGCCGAAGATGCGGGCCCCCGGAGGGTTGGCCGGGCCCAACTCGTGGTCGTCCTCGTCGACCTCTATGAGCTCCTCCTCCGGGAGCCCGCCGGGAACGTATTCGGCGGCTGGGGCGCCCCCTTGTATGTCCATGGCGGCCGTCATGGTAGGCATGACGTCGGACGGGAACGCGACCTCTCCCCACGTAATCTGGTCGCGTGGTACCGGGTCCCGCCAGTCCGCCGAGTGCTCCACTGAAGCGATGGACGAGGGGAAGCTCGGCCACGGAGACGTGTCTCCATCGTCGCGCTGGAGGCTGCGGTTCCGGAGCACACGTCCCCATCGCTCGGCGTAGGAGATGACCACCTCATCTTGGCCTACCCCAAACTCGGCCAGCCAGGCAGCCAGCCGGGTCCCATCATACTCCAGGAACGGGAAAGGGGCGGCCGGCTGAAGGGGGACCTGCAGGTATCCACCACGGTCGCACAGGTGCCGATACAGCCCCGGTACCGAGAAGAGATGGGTGAGCGCAATCCTCAGTTGGAGGATGCGCTCCTTGAATGCCCCCACTCGTCCCGGCTTGGGCACCGCCAATGTCCTCTTGATGCAGCCCGAGGCCCGGGCATCATTGATGTCCGGGATCCCGAACGTGTGGTGGGACCGCGCAGGAAGTGCCCCCGAGGCCAGTCGTACCCCAGTGCTCCAGTAGGCGGTGGGCACGTTCCGGTGGTAGGACAAGATGTCCGCATCGGATGCGTCGATCGGAGGGTAGGGGAACCGGTTAGGCGATAATACTGGGAAGAACCGGGGAAGGTCATCCCGTCGCCGACGGACGAGAGTTCGATCATCGCTTGGTGCCACCTCCAGCAGATATCGGACTCCCGATGACCGGCGCAACTCTCCACGAGAGTACAGGGAGCGGAGCGCTTTCCAGTACGCAGTGGCGCGGGCGTCGAACTCGACAGCCACCCACCACCGGAGGTTGTGTGCCTGCACCACCGAGGAGATGGTAGTACCCGCCCACGGTCCCGTAGACGCCGTTTCCTCCGCGAACCGCTGTATGGCCATAGTGGACGCGATGGCGCCCTTGTTTTTGCCCTGGACCTTGGATACCCGGTACCCCTCGTTGACCTCGGCCATCTTGCTCAAGTCACCCCGACGAAAGAGCACGGGGTCGGGAAACGGGCAGTCCGCCTCGCATTGGAGGTCGAAGTCCTCCGGGTCCGCATCGCCCTCGTCCTCGCTCTCGTCCGCATCCAGGGCAGCGTAGGCCTCAGACATGGACAGGGGCGTCTTCCAGCGGAGGTACCACGCCGAGAGGGGCTGCCCCGACTTTTCCAGCTCAGCGTCCGGGTGGTGAAGGAGGTCATTGACCTCCTTCTCCGTCAGGCCGCGAGTGCGGGGGAGGTCGGGTACTTTGAGGGCCGGAGCCACGGTTGACAGTGATGAGGACGACGGACCCGAGGTCAGAGTAGTAGGAGGGGGCGGAGGTGATCGGCGGCGAGGGAGGGAGGCCATCCTCATAGGAGCAGGGGGCAATTGCATGGGAGGCCAGACGTCGGCCCCGCTACCACCTTCTCGACGAGACGACGGAGCCACCATCCGCGGCGATGTTTCCCGAGGACGTTTGGCGGGCCGTGCCGGGGAAGATGGCCGGCTGAGCCTACGGCTCGGCGGGGCTTCATCCCGAGCTTGGATGCGGTCAGCCAGTGACGACACCATTGGTGCGTCTCCCAGCCGGGCGTGCAGGGGAATCGGGGCAGTCGTCGCGACTGGCGCCGTTGGGGCGACTTGCGGAGCCAATGGGCTGCGGGAGCGCGAGCGCGACCTGCTGGGGGGAGGCCGCCGCCTGACCGGACTACGCGATCGTGACCTCGGCGACTGGGAGGCCCTCGACTGCGAAGGGGACCGCGACCGCGAACGTCGCCGTATCCTCGGACCAGGCGAGCGACTGCGAGATCGAGGCTCATTGAGCTCGGCCTCCAGTCGCTGAATCTTATTGCGCAGCGCATTGCGCTCCTCCCGCAGGTCGTCATAGTCTTGTTCGAGGGCGTGGTGGTCCTTCCGCAGACGAGCGACTTCGTGATCCAGATCATTGATCTGGAGGCGGAGATCCCCGTTCTCCCTCGTGAGCCGGGCATTCTCCGTAGTGGCGTTGAGCGCGGTCATCCAAACATCGGGTCCCGGTCCTGGTTGCCCAAACGGAGTTCCTCCCGCGTACGCCGCCGGCATTGCCGGCGGGTACTGGTGCTGTTGCTGCTGCTGCTGCTCCCATCCTCCCCCTCTAGAAACTCCGTAGGGCGCCGACGAGGAGCCATAACCCGAGGAAGGTCCGGGCGCGGCGTGTCGAGTCGACCCACCCGCCGCCATTGGCGGGGGTGGGCCACGGTCGTTGCGTGCGGAGGGCGGCCCGGTGTAGCGGTTATCGCGATGCATGGGGGCAGGGGGTGGGAAGCGAAGAAGCGTGGAGAGAGAGGAGAGTCCAGCGCAGCGGCTGGCGCGCTCAACCCGCACGCCACCCATTAGAGTTCAGTTTGAAACTCCGCGGGGAACTGTACAGTTGAGCGCCAGCCAGCACGTGCCGCAGAATATTCCCGCGCAACTCGCGGATTCCCACGCAGCCGGCTAGGCGTGAGTAGCCGGGCGGGCGCTCTGGGCTGTCGCAACCCCCACACGGGCGCTTCGGACTTAATCTCATCCTCGCACCGCACTATGCTCTTCAGCCACCCCGCAAGACCCGTCCTCCATCTAGCGTCCGGCCTCAGCAATGCTGCTGGTCGGACCACGGCGGCCACTACCACCTCAGCATTGCTGGGTGGCAGTAGCCTCGTCATTCACCTACCGCCCTTGGCAGGAGTCACTCGTCGCGACAGCGCTCGCCAAGTGTCCACTCCCATAAGGGCCAGATAGTCATCCAAAGCCTGCAATTCCTCGCAATGAGCCAATGGCTCCCACGTGTGGTCTCCCAAGGTCCAATGGACCAAGAACTCGATCGTCTTGCCCTTCCATCGATGCCCAACAATTTCGTCCACCATCCACTCTCCATCGTCAGGATTACCGAAATCATAGAACTTCCGGGCCTCTCTGCCCGGAAACCGTTCGTCGTCGTTCCGCACGTGCGGTCGGAGGAGGGCCGAGTGAAAGGTCGGATGTATCCGACGTCGCACTAGCTCGTCCGGAAGTTCAAGCGTATAATTCGATGTCTCTGGGGACGCTCGCACCACCTTGTAGGGTCCCACATACTTCGGAGCCAGCTTTCTGGCCCGGCCCTTAGGTAGCGTCAGGTTTTTCGTCGAGAGGTAGACCAGATCACCCGGAGCGTAGGACGACGATTCGTCCGTCCTCCGCTGGTTGGCGAAGTGGGTTTGGCGCACCCGAGACTGGATAATGGCGTCGTGAGCACGCTCCAAATTCAACCGCGCGCGGTCGGCAAATGCCTGTACGCCCGGAAATTTAGAAGCCACTGCTAGGATGTTCGTCATACGTGGCATGTAGCCATAATTCAACTCGAAGGGTGCGAATCCACTGGACGCACTAGTCGCCGAGTTGATGGCGAACTCTACCATTGGTAGTGCCCGTACCCAATCCTTTTGATCCGGCTCAACCGCGGCGCGTAGTATCTGAGCTACGTTCCGGATCGCCCTCTCGGAAGCGCCGTCCGTTTGAGGGTGGAAGGCGGTAGACATGAGTAAACGGGTACCCAGAATACGATGGACTTCCTGCCAGAACGCCGACGTGAACTTCGAGTCCCGGTCGGACACAATAGTCTCCGGGAGGCCATGAAGCCGCACCACCTCTCTGATGTATGAGGCCGCCACGGCCGCTGCGGTGTCAGTGACACAGCAAGGAACAAGGTGGACCATGCTGGTCAACCGACAAATGACTACCAGCATGTAGTTGAAGCCCGAGGCTTCCGGGAACGGGCCTACGAAGTCCATACCAATCGACTGCCAGGGATATACTGGGATGGGCATGGAGTGCAGGAGGCCTACGGGAGCAGCATTGCTGCTTTTCGTGGTCTGACAGGTTCCACATGACACGCAAAATAGTTCGACATCTCGTTGCAACTGGGGCCACCAGAACCAGCGACGGACATACTCCGAAGTCTTTTGAAGTCCGAGGTGGCCTAATGATAGGTGGGCATGGTCAATGACCAATTCCGTCAATCTGCGCTTCCCGACCACGCCCTGGGGTATGCAGGCAGCCTCAGTGCCCAACCGGGTCTTCACAACTAACACCCCATCATTGATGCGGAAGTTAGGGTGAGCTCGTAAGTCACCAATGACTTTCCCGAACGTGGTATCGAGTCGGTACTGGGCCTTCACGGTGTCCCAGAACCGCGGAATGCCGCCTAACACTGCGGTCAGTGGCGGACCATCCTGGAGTGCAGATTGCAGCGTGATGTCTACGGCGCCCTTCGTCGTCATTGACGACTCGGGCTCGGCATGTTCTCGCAACATCTCCAGCTCCACATCCCGTGGTTCCGTGACTCCCCGGATCGCTCGTAGTGCCACCTCCGCCTCGATTTCCTCTCGTCGGACGTTGGGCAGCTCATCCATCCCCGGGTCCAACCTAATGTCGGCATTGACGTACACCTCCGTCGGATGGAGTTCGTCAGGGGCATCATTCTCATAGTATCGAGACAAACAATCCGCCACTTTGTTGGTGACCCCTTCGACGTGAACGATCTCGAGGTCGAACCGGGACAAGTACTCGTCCCATCGAATGAGCCGGCTGTTCTTCGATTCCCGGATAACTCGGCGCATGGTGACCAAGGCTTCGTGGTCCGTAGCCACTCGAATCTTCCGCCCCAACAGTCGATCTTCCCACTTCATCAGTGCCTCGATAATGCCCAATGCCTCGTGTTCATACGTCTTGTAGGACCTCTGCGCCGACGTGAATTTCTTAGACATGAATCCAGCCGGTCGGCAAGTCTTCCAATCCGGTCCCTGCCCATATACCGCTCCCACTCCCACTACAGAGCCATCAGTGATGACCCATATAGGATCGTCGCACTCAGGATCAATGGGTTTCAACACAGGCACCCGACAAGCCAAGGCCTTAATGCGATCTAGACAAACTTGGTGCACCGGTCGCCAGTGGAACGGAGTACCATTCCGGCATATGCTCTCCAATGGAGAAGTGTAGGCCGACACGTCAGGCATAAAATGGGCAAGATATTGTACCAGCCCTAGGAAGCGAAGTACCTCTACTTGAGACCGAGGTGCCCTCCAATCCCGAATGGTCGCCATCTTGTCCATGTCGGCATGTAGTCCTCGGTCATCTATTAGATGACCCAGACAGTCCATTCGCGGCGAATACAAATCAAGTTTCGACTTGCTGATATACAACTTCTGTTCCCGGAGTCGGTCGAACACCAACTTCAAGTGTTCTTCGTGGTCAGCGATGGACCGGGAGTATACGAAGATGTCATCCAAATATACGTGAATGAACACTCCAATATACTCCCTGAATATCCATGTCATGAGCCGTTGAAAGGTCCCAGGTGCATTGCAGTCTCCCTGCTGCATGACATGGGATATGGCCGTACCGAATATGGTGGAGAACGCTGTTTTCCATACGTCATTGACGTCTATTCGTATCTGTTCATACGCGTCGGACATGTCAATCTTGGATCGATAAGGAGCGCGGGCCACATCCACGCGGATGTTGTCCTGGTCCGGAAAGGGGGTTACATCCTTGAGTGTATTATCGTTCCGTTGCCTAGCGTCAATGACGGTACGCAACTTCCCATTCTTTTTTAATACACACAAGAGAGGAGCCGCTTGATTGGCCGGCTTCATCTCCCACCATCCCGCTTTCACATATCGATTCCATTTCTCCAACAGTTCCGGTCGCGCAGCATCTGGACACCGCGGATGATGATACGAGTACTGCTTTTCCTCATCAATGATGGGAATGCGGTGGTTAATCTCGCGCATCGGTGGAAGAGCCAACGGTATAGGTCCTAGTAGGTCGGCACATGCCTCGACCCACTTTTGTCGTAATCCTGGAAGCACGTCAGGCTTCTCCATCACCAATGGTGCTTCTGTGTCGCGAATATAATTCAACGCTTCCTCATACACCATGTCGTTGATTCCATGGGGGTCTACTCGGCCATGTGTGTCTCTCCGAGGACCCAAGGACGAGTGGCGACTAACCACATCCCGGACCGCTACCTCAGGCATGTCTCGAGGAATACGCCGATCAGGGTGCCCCTTGAAATAGCGTTTCCGAGGTGCTTCGTCGTCGTCCGGGTATATCAGCTCTATCCTCGTCCCCTTAGCTGGCACATCGTCCTCAACACCGATGTCCGACGGATGAGTTGGCGCCATTGGCGACCCATCATCCCTCCATCCCGTTCCTAACCGCTCCGGCCCGCCGTTGGCCTCACCATCATCCTTCTCCTCGTCCAGTTGGTCATCCATGGCCGCATCGTGTTTCCGCGCACGAATTGCCTCTACAACATAGGGCAGGTTTCCCGGCAGTACTCGATGAGGGTCAGTGCGCAACGTAGCCCCCTCCTCAGGATCAAGCTCCATTGTCACTGATGGTCCTTTGGTAGCCCTCGATGACCAATGGTCAGGCAGTCACTCTTGATGTGGCGGCGAGACGCCGATCACTCTCTTCGCTCCCGGTCGGTCACGCCGACTCTGGCGATGGTCCCTGTCTTCTTCATAGGAGAATGACGGAAATACGCTGCCATTGGCACGTATGCACCGTTCCCCAAAGTCCAGGGAGAGGCCATGAGCGTTCATGAATGGAGTGCCCACAATGCAGTCGTAGCGATCCAGGTTGACGATATCAAAGTAATGGTCCTCCTGCACTCCGCAGATGGACACGGGGACACGCGTTCCATAGCTAATCTTGGATCGGCTACCTGCGCATCCCAGTTGGAGCGTCACTTGCTGATCCAGTTTAACTCGTTTGGCCTTGGCCACAAACGCAAACTCGGGAGACACGGAGTCCGTGGTACTGCCGGAATCGAAGAGCGTATAAGCCTGCATCCCGTTGATTGTGACAAGCGCAGTCAGAGTGGGATGGGCCGCACGATCCCTACGAGGCTGCACGGAATTATCCTCTTCCCTCCGACGGACAGTGGCCGAATGTACCATTGGTACTACAGTCCCCGTAGCAGCCTTCAGTCGACCAGCGTGCATCCGCACCATAAAGTCGTCTTCCCCTGGTGGGAGCTCGGTCATTGACGGAGTCTCCCCATCTACCACCCTGAGTGCATGGGCGCGCTCGATCTCCGAGCCCTCGTCGTCGTCGTCAGGCTCAGACGCATATTGGGACCCACCCCAGTCGTCATAGTCGTCCGGAGGGGGCTCGTCGTCTGCCGATACATCGGCCTCATCGCCATCATCCTGGACCCGTTGGGCGTGCAGTCGAGTACGCGGCCGACGCTCTCGATCATTCCTGTCCCGTTTCCCATAATCGGGGCATTCTGGATCGGTGGCAAAGTGCCCCGTCTTGCCACAAGCCCAGCAAGTTTTTGTGCCCGCACCCCGAGGCGGCCTCTCGATAGCATTGCTACCCGTCGCCACTCGCACTGGGTCGTTCGGGCGAGGAAGGTCCCGAGTTGGCGGACGTGCCTCACTCTCCCGGGGCCGCCTACGATCATCGCGACGAGGTGAACCACTGGTCCGCTCGTCTTTTTTCTCGTCTCTACGCGGCGCATTCAGTGAACGATCGTCGCGCTCACGGGCCCGGACCAGCGCCATGGATTCCTCCACCTGTCGAGCATGCTGGAGGATGACTTCCAAGCTCACAAACTCCGGGCGTAGTCCACGTTGTCCTACAAGCTGGTTGTACAGCTCGGATGGCACGCCCCTCAAGAATCGTCGGGCAACGTCGTATTCCACGGGCGGTACTACCATCATTTGTGCGCACTCTAGTAGAGCTGCAGCAAATCCGTCCACGCCCATGGAGGCCGTGTACTTCACGTTCTCGTAATCCTGGGTGGCCTTGGCCGCAGAAGAGGCATGGACAAAGCGACGATGCATTGCACAGATCGCTTCTTCGAAGGTGGGGTGATAATCCACCGCCGGGTGGTCCACCTTATGAGTAAACCACTGTTCCGCATCTCCAGTGAGGAACATGCGCGTCAACCGGAGTCGGTCGTCATCCGTTTCAGGCCCACAGAGATTGTAGGCTCGCAACCAACTCAAGTATTCATCCAGCCAGGCGTAGAACGTTTTATGATCATTCTCGCCTTTGTATTTGCTGGGATTCTCGATCTTAGGTTGCTTCACTCCTTCCGGCAGCCGAGGACGACGCGTTCCGACTTTGTAGTGGATATTCCGGCACAGCTGCACTAATAGTGCGTCCTGATGCATCACAGCTCCTGCGGCGACACTAGCCACCACGTCGGTAGCATTTACCACTGGAGCTAATGAGTTCGGCAGCCCATACGCCGAAGGGGGTAGCGGGTACCGCGGGTTCAGCCGAGCAGTGGATACCGACTGGCCCATCCCGTGTTCGACACCTCGACGAGGGCCGGAACCGGGAAGGGCAAACAGCGGCGGCACCCCTGACGACAACTGGAATTCCCCCGGTACTTCCGCAAACCTGACGCGGTCGGGCGGCTCCAAGGATGAGGGGCTACGAGTGGTGATAGACCGACGGTCACCCACTCCGATTCCCGGTTCACTCCGCTCTCGGCGGAGTTCGCCATGTCCCGTCCTCATCATATGAGGAGGCGTTTCCCGGGTCGGAATGGTGACCATGGGCCGTTCGGGGATGAGGGGTCCAAGTGGCGTCATTGACGGCCGTTGGACCGGCGTATAGTTTTGTCCCCTGTCCGCAGGATATTGGCCTAGTGACATCTCCTCATGGATATCGCGAATGGTTTGCGCGTTGTCGCCTAGGGCCCGATTCAATCGGGATTGCATGGCGGTTACATCATTGATGTATTCCAAGACAAAGTTTTGTCCCCGCTGAGCCAACTCATTGAGGGCCTTCGCGTCCATCTCCAGCTGATTATTGTGAGCCGCAGCCCTCAGGTACCATTGGTGCCTAGGGTCTGGAATGTCCTCCGTCGCCCCATGAGTGTCGGGCCGCGGCGTAGATGTGGCAGCTGGATCGAACGGAGATGCCCGGGGAAGCCGGGCAGCCGGAGCCGCCATTGGCGGACCCGGTCGCCAGCTCGCTGATCTTGGGTACAGCGATGGACTCGTAGACCGGTTACCCGGGATAAGTTCCACCCCCACACTATCTGTCCTTCGTTCGCTATTCCGGGTCACCGGACCTGATCTACGGGGCGTTGGAGAAGGGGGGGTAGTTTGTACTCGGGGTCCATTGGACATACCGGTACTAGTTCTAGATGGAAACGCTCCTTCCAGTCCCAGTCTATCAGATCGGGCCGTCTGGAAGCTGTCCATCGGTGGTGCATACTCGGGATCATTGATCACCGGGTATCCACCAGGTCTCACTTCCGGTTCCAACCCAGGAACGGGAGCAACGCGGGTGGGGGGCTCAATCTGAGACCCTCCCACCCCGTACGGAGCAGGTGGAGTGCCTGATCCGGGCGGGGGATCCGAATACATGGGATTCCCAAAGCTTCTGGCGTTGATGTACGGATAGTAGCCCTGTCGGCTAGAACGCGTATGCTCAAAGTCAAAAAAAGTGTAATAGATACGCACGCAGGTCACACCCGAGTAGTTGACTGGGTCAAGCTATGGTTGTTCGTAGTGTAAAAGCGTATCGTACATCATCGGCCCGCGGGCGTGTTACCGTACCTACTGTACAGTACCAAGCCACCGTCCGATCGCCAAGCCTAAGTCCATACGCTCTACCATCGGGTCATGCAATGCATGCCCGATGGCTTAGCGCTTGTCGGGCGTCTATCCCATCCGCCCGTACCCGTTACAAAAACCTCACGCTGATTGGCACAAAAGGAGCACCTGGTACCCATTACTTACCATGCAGGCTTGGCGGCTCCTGTGGACGCACAGAACCAGAATAATCAGCCATATTGCAGCCATCCTGCACACACCATACTGGCCAAGTCTCCCATCCAGTTCTATGTGAGCAAAGGTGATTATCAGTGCGAGGAAGGCAAGGTCCCAGTACAGGGGGCGGCGTACCATTTTTTGTATGAGAATCTAGAATGAGACTATTGCAGGTGCGCAACATGAAGCCAGGGGCTGTGAACTCACCAGGCTAGAGGTTAAGCACATTTGCACAGTCCTGGAACACTTCCGGGACGGGCCATGGGTGCACTCGGAGCGTAGAGCAATCTACATTGAACAGTGGACTCACCAAAATCGAGTGCATTGTTTGGCAGGTGTAGTTAATGCAGAGAGCAATGCTAGAGGCCCCACAGTGCGAGGTGGGCAGAAGGGTGCAAGCGCAGAGCAGCAGCGGGGACGACAAAGGACCAGTGCGAGCGAGAGCGCAAGAGGGGCATCTGGTAGGTAGGTGCAAGAGGAGAGTAGGCTGGTGAGAGTGTCACTGGGATAGCTGAGCTGCACATTTTAAGAGTGAATACAATCAGGCAGGCGGTGGTTTACAACAGAGGTGGAGAGAGGAGATGGTGGTGGAGAGAAAATGTTCAAGTTGATTTCAACCTAAGTGATTGAGGGAAAGTGATATCACAATTCCCACGGCCGGAGGACGAGTAGAGCGACGACGAGCACGCGACAAGCGTATAAGCTAGACATGTACAAATATCTGGCCTATACAAGCTATTGGGACACCATATTAATGTCATGTCGATCAATGAGTTTCGCTATCGTCACTGACATGTACTGACATGTCTATGTCAGGGAACAAGCGGGGAAAACGGGGGCGGTCAGCGCTTAAACTGCGCGACCAGCCCGAATAAACCGAGTTTCTACGATCTAGTACGATCTGTAACGAATTCATACGACCTAATACATTCCAAACCGGGAGGGTTCTCACTGGGCGTTATGAGTTGTGCAAGGGACATGTACAATCGTTCATGATGCGGCGCCTATTTGCTTAGTCATCGACGCGTGATCGGACTGGGTAGCCGTGTTATGTCACTCAGAACTGTTAGTATGGGATCCTCAGCCACATCCACTCTGCGTTCTTGCTCTAACATATCCCTTGACGATGATGCTTATCACTAAACGCGTCTGTACCGTCGAGGTACGTCAATACATATAGCTGCCATTCTTTATACCTATCTACCTCTACCTAGAATGCGAAACGCCACCAGCCGTACGACTTGGAGGCGCGACCCAAACATGATCCTTCCTCCTCTACCGCCCCATATCGCCGCAAGGTAACACTTGTTCTGTTCAAATATACGCTTCCGTATCACTATGATGCTAATATCTCCTGCGTATAGGTTTCGGTTGCGAAGGGACGTGTTGAAGGCAAAACAAAGCGCCTCAAGGACATCGAGGATGCTCTTTCAAACACCCTGGCTGGGCCATCTACATTGCCCTCCACCTCGACTCCCGCCAGAACTACACCGATGTGGTCCTCACGAGAGACTCTACGCGACGTTTACCTCGAGACAGTCAACCAACTATATCCCTACTACACGCCGAAGAACGACTTTGAGATCCTTGTTCTCAGCGGCGGCAGTTACAAAGGGGTCGCCTCGTTGGAGGGCATCACGCAGTTCCTGGAGAAGGAAATGAAGACCTCGATAACTGTGCGGAGAGGAACTCGCGAGTCTGTCCTACGGAGTGCTACGAAAGTCCTGGACACGGAACCGGACATCACGGGGGTGCGAGTGCCCTTGCGTCTTTGTACTATGATTTGTTCTGACACGTTTTTGCAGCTGAAACCTCGCCCCGGTGATCCAGGCGTGTTCATCCGCCCTCTGCCTAACAGCGAGTACTCCATACGTCTCTTCCCCGGTTCGAAGGCCGCGAGCGAATACTGTCTCGACTTCGTGCTCTCAGCCACGGGTAAACCGGTCAACTCGCCGTTCAAGTTCAACCTACTCGCCGGACCTGGGCCGACAATCCCGGTCGGGTTCGCCCCGACGGTCGGGATCCAGTCTCTCGAACGCTCGTTCGGCGTTGCGCCGAAAGACATGCGCCCTGGGGCGGAGAAGTTCGTGTTGCGAGATGGCCAGCTGTGCACGTTGCAACGCCCGGGACACAAGGACGTGCAGTTCATTGTTCCTATGCGGCGCCGTCCTGAGCCACCCAAGCCCAACGTCGACATGCTCGAGCTTCCACAATACGTCTGATATCCCCGCTGCCTTAGCCCTCATTTCCGCCTTGTATTCTGCTTTGCTCTCGTTTGTTGTCTAATAACTTGCATGTATCATATCTCTACTGGATTGCTCTCACTTTACGATGATAGAGCTGCTGTACCCATACTCGATTTCAATGATCTGACTCTGTGGCCCCGTCCTGTGCTGTCCGCCTGATCTCGAGCAAACGCACACAGGGCTTTAGACCGGAGCGCGTAGCTCGCAAAGTGTGGGTGCGAACTTGCGATGTGGGTATTGAACCAGAGAAACCAGAATCAACATAGTCTAGATGCATCAGTACTAATGTGCAGGTAGGAGACAGGTACCGTATGTAAGGGGCGCAAAAGAGGAAGGGGAAGAGAGGAAGGGGAAGAGAGAGGGGGCGGCGGGGGCGGGGAAAGCGGGGTCGTAGAGGGGGCGTGAATCGAGGATCCGATAGCATTGCACAACATTAATCATCATCATGGAAGGAAACAGGCGGCGGACCCGGGGTGGCTGGCGAGGAGAGAACACAACAACATTGACATTCCAACTTCTTCTCTTCATCTTTCGTATAACCGTCTACGTCTTTTTCTCTTGCATCTGCGCGGCGCCTGCCGCCTACTGGCCGGGCACGAACGCGGTCAGCCCCGCGGCCTGCACCTTCGCGGGCTCCTCGCGGTTCAGCACGCCGATGAGGCCGATGAGCTCCGCGCGGATCTCGTCGCCGACCTGGTCGGGCCCGGTGGGGTCGAGCACGAACGCGAACACGTGCAGGAGCTTGTCGAGGTACGGCGCGAGCACCGCGGGCTGCGTCTTGAAGAGGTGGAAGATCGCGCGGAACACGGGCCGGTTCTCGAGGAAGTCGTTGCCCAGCGGGAGCGCGTCGAAGAACACGGGCAGGACCTGGTCGAGCGGCATCGCCGCGGTGTTCTTGACGAGCATGCGGCCGACGGCGCCCACGGCGTTGTCGCGCGCGTTCAGCTTCGCGGACGGCGAGTCGGGTGCGACGACGAAGAGCGGGCGGAGGGCGGTCAGGAGGTGGAGGTATTGGGGAGAGAGGTCCATGGTGGAGTGCTCGATGAGCAGACCGGAGGCAAAGGCAGCGTTGCACTGGACTTCGGACTCCTCATCGCTCAGTGCGCGGTAGAAGAGCTCCATCAGGGGTTCGGTCCAGGGGGTGATGGCCTCCTTCATGCCACCAATGATCTCAGAGAGACACCCGATAGCAGAGGAGCGATCGCTGAGCGACCGGCTCTTTTTCTGTGGCAATGTTAGAACATGTACATATAATAGCATCCACGCAGACACTCACGTAGTACTTCGAAATCAAAGGGAAGAACTTCTCGAAGCCACTCGCAAAGTCGCCATCGAGAGCGGTGGCAAGCGAGGCGACCAGGTCACCAGCGGACGAGACAAGGATGGAGTCGTACTCTGCAGAGTCCTCGGGCGCGTCCTCAGACTCATCCTGATCAGGATCCTGCTGGCAGATGGCCTTCTGCTCGAGTACCTGGACGGCAATGGTCGCGAAGTGTTCTAGGCCTATGCGGGACGATGAGTGACATGCACTGCTCAATCTAAGACAGTGGTAGACTTACGGCCTTCCAAGAATCCGGGCCCCAACTTGGTGATGGTCTCGGCGAGACCGACGCAAAGGCTGGAAACGACCTTCCTGTAAACGGTCCCAGAGTCAGCCATCGTGATTGATCAATTTACGAAGGGAGAAGAGGAGTATGTCAGAAGGAAGGAAATGATACATCTCATTCGCCCATGAGGGGTCGAAATGAAAAGCGTAAAACTCATCCAATAGTGGAAATAGATCAAGGTGAGACAGAGCGAACGGCACGTACTTGTTGTCCTCAGACTCGAACATCTCGAGCAGAGCGGGAATAATGTGGCCAATGAGCTCCCTGACGCGCGCGTCGAGAGGAACGACGTTCTACACGACTCAATTAGCGAAAACACGGATAACCAGCTGGTACCGGATGCATACCGTGAAGCCAGGGACCCATTCCTGAGGTTCGCTGAGGGCGTAGAACGTGCGGATGATCTCGAGGAGCGAGTCTGTGGCGCTCTTCCGGATGCCGTCGTAGTAGTGCGGGAGGAGGGAGATGAGCTCGATTGTGCACTGCTCGACGTACGGCAGGAAGTGGCCCGTCGTCGCGGCGAAGATCGTGCCAATCGTGTCCGCCGCGATCTCCTTCTCGATGCAGATCGTGCTGTTCACGTCGAGGAGCTTGTCCATGTCGAGCGAATCCTCGATGTTGCCGTCGACGTCGACTTCGTCCATCACCGCGATGGCGTTCGCGGGGGAGAGGCCAGACGCGAAGCTGGCCGCGATCTCGGCGCTGGTGACCGCGGAGCGCTCCTCTTCGCCGTGCTCCGCCTGCTTGCAGCTCGCGATGAGCGCGGGGACGACGTTCGGGAGGTAGGGCGCAAAGTCCTCGCCAAACACGCGCGACATGACACCAAAGAAGAGGAAGCTGCATTCACGGAGGCGCGCGCTGCCGAGCTCGATGCCCGCAAAGCCCTGCTGCATCATGTCCGCGAAGTAGGGCTTGAAGACATCCTTGCCGACCGCCTCCGCGAACGTGCCGACGGCGTCCATGGTGATGCCGCGGAGCTCCTGCTCCTCGCCCTCCCCAGTGAGCACGAGGAAGTGCTTGAAGCGGTTCATCGACGGCGCGAAGTACGGGAGGAACTTCTCCTTCGACGCGTGTGCAGCGCTGCCGATCGCGCCAATGACCACGGACTTGACGGGGATGGGCGCGGTGTCGAGCAGGCCGACGAGCCGCTCCATGATGAGGTTGAGGTACTGGTCGATCACGTCGTGCATGATCTCCAGGAGGGCGTCGAGCGCAGTGCACGCCGAGCGCTGCGTGATCGGGTCGTTCACCAGCTGCATGATCGTGGGGACGAGAGACGCGTGCCTCGCCGCACACTCCTCCTCGAGCCACTCGCACAGGCAGCTGACGGCGACACAGCTCGCCTTGCGGACGGTGCCGTCCTGGTCCTGCAGACCAGCCTCGATGATGGGCCATACCTGGGCCATGAGGGGCGTCATGAACTCGCTGCAGCCCTCGACAGAGACGCCAAGCGCGAGCATCGCGCCCCGGCGGTGAGCCGCGTCGGCCGAAGAGAAATACTGCTGAATGAGTTGGCGGAGGACAGGGAACACCTGGGTTGGGGGGAGGCTGGTCGCGAGACAGTCGATGATGCGTAGGGCAGATCGCGAGGGGGCATCGTCGTCGATGTCTTCCGGCTCCTCTTCCGTGGTAATCGGCATGAGGCCCTCGAGGATGGGGGCGGCAAGGTTATGAGACTGGACCTTAGACTTTTTGCTGCAAGTGAATTTCAAATGTAAGAATGCGCCACAGGAAGCAAGAAATAGACATACTATTGCACTGTCCAGTTAAGCGCGTTAAGGGCGAGCACACGGAGCTCCGGGTCGTAGTTGTGGTTGGAACCACACTGGAGCAAGAACTGCGCAAGCTGGGGAATATGCTGGCCAAGGAGGGGAACCTCGAGGATAAGGAGGGTCTCGAGGACGTCGAAAAGTTGGCGGGCACCCGTCTCGTTACCACTTTCAACACTCTGACCGATGACCTGGATCATCCCAGGAAGGAGATCTTGGAATGATTTCTGATAGATGTGAGCAAGTTATCAGCGAACGACATATATGTACTTACGATATCAACTTTGTCGTCTGAGTCGATATATTGCGCGACAACACCAAGAGCCCTACACAACAGTCGTTGAGTACAGTACGCATAGAGGTGACTTCACCAGACTTACTTGACGGTCGTAATGCGAACTTCGGTGCTCTCCGGGTCGTTCAGGAGGCCGGCAAAGAGCTTGAAGAGGCTCTGTAGATGCGACTCGAAGCCATCGACGATGTTCTCAAGGACGGTGTACAGAATGTAGATGCCGACGTCTCGGTGCGCGGCCTGGGGCGAGATACATGTCTGTTCGAGGTAAGGGAGCAGTTGAGGCCATGTGCCGACGGGCATTTCGATGTATGCGATCGCGGCAATCACGCGCGCGGTAGAGTGGCGGACGAGGTTGCTGCCGGGGCGTCAACATTAATACGATCAGCAGCTAGAATCGCTCATGGACGAACTTCGTTTCCGCGAGAACAAGCTCGGGCAGCTTCTCCTTGATCTGCTCACGCTGCTCGCCGGCAAGCTGGAGCCAGAGGTCTCCACTGTTTTGAGAAACGCGTTTCCGGAGCTCGACGGCCGCGAGTTGACGGACCTGCACAGCTCACAATTAGATCTACCCGGAGCATCGTGAAGAAGTCCGGGATACGCCCGCATACAGGGCGCGTAGGGAAGTCGGGGGAATCGGGATGCTTACCGCTTGCTCCGGCGAGCTCGCGATGATGCTCGCGAGCGCAGCAATGCATGCCGGGTCCTTGTAGAACTCGCGATTAAGTTGGGCAGTCGCCTAGGTTCACCCATTTGTCAATTTTCGTTGCCCAACCACGATCGGATGAAAGGAGAGCACTCACCGCCTTAAGCTGCACGGTATCGTTCGAAGTTGATTGAACAAGGAGGTTGTGCAGGTTCTGCACGAAATTAGGCTATGATTTTGCGATCAGAACGCGTTTTCCACCAGATCGCTGCATTATAGCTCACATCCATGTCTGCAGAAACCAGGCGGAGAGGGAAGAAGGGGGAGGAAGAGAAGGAAGCGAAGGAGGAGAGATGGATTTTGGAAAAGGCGCTCGGGACTTGAGCAAAAATTTGGCTGAGTTTGATCTCTTAGCCTATATAAGTAACTGTATATGGGCAACGTGGGGTTTACCTAATCAGCCCGACTTAGTCCGCGCTCAGCCTGCTGGCCTGACCTCGTCTCATCCACCATCATGGTTTCCGCCGCTTGTCTCTGGTCGTATTACAATCTCACGTACTGCTGGTCTTGTCATGCTGGTCCTATTGCATTGTCTGACCTGGGCTTGTCGACTACGTTTACATCTGCACATGCGTGTCTCTCTGGACTCGGGATGTACATGCAGACTACGTGGCTTATGCTCGGTTCGTACATCATATCGTCTCCACTATTAACCTCATCTATTGCAGTTCTGCCCGGTTTGTATTGGCCTATGCGCTGTGATCGTCCGATAGAACGGAACATGACTCTGTGACCGACACACCCCAGGTTTCAGCGCGAGCGTCAGGTATCTTTGTTTATTTTTTTCTTCTCATGTCCACGGTCGAGAAGGTACGTCCATAAGCCTACCTTAATGGCTTTGCTTTATGTTTCAGTAGTACGTTGGCTGAACCGGTAAGTTGATCCTTGGTGTTGCCGGAGGTTGCGTCTTGTCGACGCACGCCGGCTCTAGCTCTGAGCGTTTGATGTGCCACAGTGGCATCGAACTCCGTGCCCTTTGTTCACCACGGATATGCTGCCGTGGTGCCACGAAGGTACGCTTTGAAAGATGAAAACAGTAGGTGGCACAGGCCCCTCTTTGTTTAATCGCGCCTATAAAAGGCCCGTCGGTCTTTTTTTTTTTTTGATCTGATTGTAATGTATTAGCTACTGCTGCTACACTACGAGTAGTGCCTATACGGCCGTCTAGAGTGGGTAGGACTAGGCGGGTTTTCTAAATGGCCCCGCTAACATGTGTAAGAGATGCGACGGCATAGCCGTTTCAATCCAGTAAGTAGCGTAAGAAGGGGTTAGTCCGTGTGTCGCATAGGGGCGTATTGTAGTAATGTATCATAGTCATAGGCGTGTGTGAGGAGGGAGAGGGAGAAGCATGGGGGGGGGAGCGAGATCCGCGCGCGCTGGGCGAGGGCGAACGCGCTAGGCGCCGCCGGGAATGTCGTCGAAAGACAACGCCGTGGGGTTGTCCTTCAAGAACTCCGTGATTTGGTAGAACGGGTCCATCGACGACAGCAGGTCCTCGACCGAGGAGTAGCGGTACCGCCGTGTGTAGTGATCGCATTCGAAGAGGACGTGTTCGCGTGTGTGATACGCCGGGGGCCCGGAGTGCAGCCGGCACATGGTGGGCTCGTTGAGGCTAGAGCGGAAACGGTTGCGATACCAGCCGGTGGGGGCGTGATTGGTGAGACAGCGCACGAAACGCGCGACGAGGGTGGGACGTCCGCCGAGTCGCTTCAGCGGGAAATTGCGCGTGTGTTTGAGCTGACGGAAGGCTGGGTGGCGGAAGTGGGTGTGCCCGAAGTACTTCGCGGGATCGCGCCGCACCTCCTCTTCCCAGGTCTCAAGGATGCTGGATGTGATGCAGTGTTTGCGATACGCATACGACCGGGGGAAGCGACCGTTGTAGTCGGGGATGTTGTGGTGGCCTCGTTCCGCTGACCGCGCCATGTACTTGACGTCCGCGTCGACTGCGTCGTTCTCCTCGACACCGGAGTGCGCTGGGCACCAGTGTAGGTGGAGGTGGTTCTCGGGGTGGCGCTCGAACCAGTCGCGCAGGATGCGGCATGAGTTGACCGCGGCCATGCGGCCTCGAGACGTGTCAGTGAGGCTAGTTAGCGCGCTCTCGTTGTCGCAGAATATATGGACGTGGTGCTGGCGTTTGAGGTAGGCGTGTCCAATGGCCAGAGAGAGCGCGATGAGTTCACAGTCGAAGGAGAAGGCGTAGCCGGTGTACACCGCGTGCGTTGCTTGTAGTCTGCCGTTCCGATAGGCTCTGAAGCCTGCAGCCGACCCGAGGTAGTAGTCGTTGGGGTCCATGATGTAGGAGCTCCCGTCCGTGAAGAAGACCAGTGCGTCGTCGTCCTGGTAGGCGGCTTGTATGCGCGGGCGTAGGTCGGCGGCGATCCACTGCTCGATGGCATTGTCGTCGCCTTTGGGTGGGTGGTCGAGGTGATAGGTGATGCGGTCGTGGAAGATGTCGCGTACGCGGTTGCCCGGCCGGCATTCGTCGTCGAGTGGATCGAAGGTCTCCGTGATGAGCGGGCGATCGGGGTACATGCTGTCGAAAACCTCAGTGAGGGGGATCTCGGGAGTGGGGGGAATCAAGTAGGGTAGGAAACGTATGTACGGGGCAAGGGGAGAGCGGTCGAAGACGAGTGGGAAGGCGGCGCGGAGGGGGTGGGAAGCGGGGAGAGTGTGGATGCGGAGGAAGAAGCGATCTTGGAGTTTACGGCAGTGGAGGTGGAAGGGGAGGATGCCCGCGAAGGCGTTCAAGGCCCCAGTTGGCGTCGTTCGGAAGGCGCCGGTGATCCAGCGGAGGGCGCGATTCTGCGCCGCGACCAAAGGCTTGAGGAGGTGCTTGACGCCCTTGGTGCGGTACCAGACTTCGACGCCGTATGTTAGGAGGGGGAGGACACACGAGATGTATAGGGTGCGGCGCTGCAATGGCGACAGCCCGCGGACGGAGTTCCCCAGCATGAGCATAGCGTTGACGGTGGTGAGGGCGCGTTCCGCGAAATACGAGACGTGCGCGCGGAAGGTGAGGCGCGAGTCGAGACGCACGCCCAGGTAACGCCAAACGGGGCTAGGCCGCAGGACGCCATGCGGGCCGAGGTCGAGTGGGGTTTGAGGGTCGCCGGCGTTGTGGAGGCGGGCTGACACGAAATGCATCAGTTCGTTCTTGTCAGGTTCGGTGACGAGGCCGAGACATCGGAGGGCGTCCACCGTGCGGAGGTAGCATTCGCGCAGGAGGACGCAGTTCTGCGCGATGGAGGGGGACGTCGCGATCCAGGTGCCGTCGTCGACGAAGAACTGCAGGGCGGTGTCGCTAGCGATGGTTGTGACCGGGAAGAGCACGTGCAGCGCCGGGGATATGTAGATGTTTGTGACGATGGGGGATAGGGAGGAGCCCTGTCCAGCGCCGACAGGGGGGGTGTCGAACCAAGGTGAGGTCGCGCGGCCCCACCGGAAGCACGTCTGGCGGCCCCGGAGGTAGTGCCGAAAGAACTGGACGAGGGTGGGCGAGAAGCCGTAGTGTTCGAGGATGAGGCACAAGAGTTCGTGGTTCATGGAGGGGAAGAATTGCGCAACGTCGAAGGCGAGGCACGAGGTCACAAGCTTCTGGCGCCACCCTGCCCGCACGTGAGTGACCAGGCAGGTGGCCGCGTCGATGGTGCTGTGAGCTTTAGTACCGCCAAACTGGTTGGGGTGGAGTATGCCGTGCGCCGCGCACTCGAAGTGAAGACGCTCGCCAATGACCTTTTCCATCAGCTTGCCGATGGTGCTCAGGAGTACAATGGGTCGGTAGGACTTGATCTTCGAATAGTCCTCCTTGTACGGCTTCGGGATGACAACGGACACAAGGCCCGTCGGTCGCTCACCAGATATCGTCGTCCATAACACCTTCACTGGGCTTGCGTGTCTCTCACTCTTCAACTCTCCCGCCATCCTGCGTAGTGCGCTGGGACATCCTGATAAACACCCCTACGAACTCACTCACCACGGCCCCCAACCGCCATGACATCCCAAGCAACTCAGCGCCGTAAAGCCAGAGTGTGGCCCGCCGCGACACCACATCTCGAATACGGGAATGAAGTGTGGCCACTAGATGCTATGCTCATTCGACAAGGACGCTATGACATAGAGGAGAAACGTGACAGCTTGCCCGCTGGCATTCCAGCGGAATATCCGTCGTACGTTCTCGCGTTGAAGTATGCTTTACACCATGAACGAGTCAATGACCTTCTCCCAAGGATGCGAACCTCTAAACGCACGACGTTGCGCAAGCTGCGAGGGAGCACCAGTGCTGTGCGCCATGCCGTGCATCGTGCACTGCTGAAAGGGTGGAAGTCCCTGACAGCGCCCTTGCGTGGACGACGCCGGGGTGATTCCACTTCGCGCGCTGGGTCGTTAGACAGCTTTGTGGTCGTCGACTGGGACTAGCTAGATCTGTGGAGGGCAAACATAATGTTCTAATAATTAACATTGTGTATGGCGCTATAGTGTAGCGGTTATCACTTGGGATTCTGAAGAGTGTTCCCAAAACCCAGGTTCGAGCCCTGGTAGCGCCTTGAAGAGAGTCTTTTGTAGCGACGCTGATGCCAAGCGGAGCGTTGATCGCGACACCGCTTTTTGTTCAAGTCCGCCGCCGCTGCGTAGTCTCTTGGACGCGTCGTTGACACGTTGACGACCAGATACGGCGCGCGCAAGGAGACCAATATTCACGTCTTACGACTCTTACCGTTGGCTCCTGCATAATACATACGCTCGAGAGTTGCGTCGAGGTCAATTGTCGCATCAGCAACTACACCTTCGACGCCTTGCCGCTGGTGCTCGCGCATAGCGACATCCAACCGAAGAACCTCCTCCATGGTGACGACGGCTGCGTTTAGCTGATTGACTATGGGCGCTTAAGGTCGCATGCGCAGGATACTCCCCTCAGTGGTTTAAGCGCGTCGCCATGTGTGGAACACCTTCATGGCAGACCAGGTACTAGTAGTTGTGTCTGAGGACGCGGGTACTCTTGTGAACGATGCAAAGGCCCATGTTCTGACAAGTTGCGAGAGAAATGATAGAAGTTTAGAAGACGGCGCGCGAAGGAACAAGCGCGGCGTGGGAAAGTGAGCCGGAGGGTACCGCCAAGGCCGGTCCCCGAGAGTCCCAACAACCACCGCCCTTCTGAGTCTCCTCCTCACCGCCCCCTTCTCACTCTTCCTCCTCACCGCCCCCCACCCTCCTTTCCTTTCTTCCGCTCACGACGCTCTTCCCCCCTCTTCTTCTCGTCCCGCTGCTGGTTCTGGCAACACGCACCCGATACCCGCCCTCAATCTCTTCCGCGCCCTTGCGCTTGTACGTCCTAATCTACGCACCTAATGGCCTCTGCATATCCGGCATACAGCCCTCGCGCTCCCCAATCAAACATCCCCTACGCCGGCGTATCCACCGCCCCCACCCACCCATACCCCCCACACCGACGCGGCTACGACGCAAGTGCCGCCTCTCTCGACAGCGACTCCAGCAGCGGCCATGGCGACGAAGACCGCAACATATCACACAAAGACAGCGGGTACGCGAAAGAGGCTCGTGGCTGGGAGCGGGGGAGGCCCGCCGTAGCCAACGTCGACCTCAGGGCCGTGAACCGCACCCCCAGTCCAACACCGAGCGAGGCCAAGGAACTCGCGAAGACGAGTGTATTCGACTGGGAGACCATGCTGAAGTGGAGGTATTGGATCCGGAAAGACTGGATTTGTGCGTTCCGCCTCTGCGCGCCGTCTTCGCTCCCGCTCACTAGTTTGCGCAGGGTACTACGTCGCATTTGCTATCAGTCTTGCCGGTGTCATCCTCTTCACGGTCTACCACAAACAGATTGTGGATTGGCTCAAGCCCGCCGCAGACTGGATGCATAAGTGAGTGTTTGTTTTACTTCTGCCTCGTTCCTCCGTATCCCTTCAAAATCTCGCAACGCCATGCGGCCAACGCTCGCTTGTGGGCGACAAGGGTCGGGTACTACGTCCGCGTGGCGGAGATGCGCTTGCTGCCTGCGCACCGCGTTGCGCCACTTTCTTGATCCTACCGGGAGGAGCTTCTTGCAACTGTCACCCCCTACGGCACGCCACTTGCACGTCGAACGTTACCAGCTTCTATCCCGTTCGTTCCTGTCAGTTAACGCAGCACTGACCCATCCCTACAGTCTCCCTTTCGGCTGGCTGATCCCGATTGGCGTCTTGTTTGTAATATCATTTCCCCCGGTAAGCTGTGCCCATCGACTTCAGTACTTGGGTGTGTATTCTTAACATGTCACCCAACCAGCTTTTCGGCCACGAAATTGTGGCCATCTTGTGCGGTCTCGTCTGGGGACTTTGGCTCGGGTTTGCGATCGTCGCGGCGGGAACCTTCCTCGGTGAAGTCGGCAACTTCTAGTAGGCCCCTTCCTTCTCGAATTTGAGGCGAGAAGCTAACCACAACTGCACCCTTGTCCGCCGTCATCGCACGTCATCGGAATTCCCACCATCGATCTGGTGCCTACGCCTAATGAAGCGCCTTCAAGCACTGCTGCGCGGCGCGCGGAGAGAAGCTCGAGAAGAACAAGCTGTCATATGCGTGTTTGGCGCGCGTTGTGCGTGAGGGCGGCTTCAAGATCGCACTCATTGCGCGTTTGAGTGCCATCCCCGGACATTGTAAGCTTCTGATTAAAGCCTGCCTGTGCTACGCGTGAGCTAATGCATCCTGGCCCATAGTCACTACGGCCGTGTTCTCGACATGCGGTATGGGTATCTGGACCTTCTCGATTGCGGCCATCTTGTCTCTTCCCAAGCAGTTCATCACTGTCTACCTCGGTGTAGCACTTGAACAGTCTGAGGATGGTACGTGCGCTCCCTGTCGCTATAGAGCATCTGCAGTAGCTCAAATATGGTATTTTATAGGCCAGTCGAACACTCGGGACACAATCATCAAGGACGTGGTGCTGGGCGCGACGGCACTGATCACTATTGGCGCTATGTGGTACATCTATCACAAGATGAACAAGGCGAAGCCACATGTTATCTACGACCGCCGCAAGGCCAGGTGCGTCTCATCGCGTTTGTGTCAAACATTCAGCCACTGACACCGCCCTTCTTGCACAGGCAAGCGAAGCTTGCAATGTCCGCCACCCCGGGCCTGCCGTATTCCGCTGGTGCCCACCCCGCAATCCTGGAGTCTACTGTCTCGGTGTTCAACCCGAACGTATCCGACGTCGAGATCCCTCTCACGGCTAACGCGCAGTCCTTTGGCCGCCCGTCATATCAACAATGGGACAGGGAAGGGCGCGCGGTCGACAACGCTCCCATGTATGCGCCACAACCTCAGCGCCCCAACCCCCAACGCACGCTCACCGGCGACAGATATCCGATGAGCGAATACCGGCCCCAGCCCCAGACACAAGGACAGCCTCAGCAGAGAACGAACCCGCTTCCTCCCGGCGCCGGATACCCATACCCAGCGGCACAGAACCCCTTCGCAGACAGCGCGCGTGTCAAGCCGCGCCCTCAACAGCAACAGCAGCAGCAGCAAGCAGTGTCGTACCAACGCCAAGCACCCCCGCGCGGGTACGGCTCCCCGCCCCCGGGCACATTCGCCCAACAGCACCGCCCATCGCAGTCCTCCGCCCAGCCCTACGCTGCCCCGCCGCCGCTACGCCCGCCCCCGGGGTCTGCACCGGTGACCCCGACGCAGGGCGCGTACCCGCAGCCTCCGCCGCCGCCGATGCCCCCGCTGCCGGTCTCGGAGAAGGGGTCAAACCCGTTCGAGGACCCGCAGCCGATGCCGAACCCGTACGACCGCGGGCACGCGGCGGAGGCGACGGACGCGACATTCTACACCGCCGTGGGCGCGCCGTCGCGCGAGGCCTCGGAGGAGGACGCGGCGTACGAGAGCTCGGCGGTGCATGCGGACGCGCGCGGCGCGCCACCGCCGCCTGCGTATTCTGCGACGCCCTTCTGAGCGGACGTGTGCGGGTGTGAGAGCAGCGCAGACGTTGAGGCGCGACGCTTTGGACTTGGTAGTTTACCATGCTGTTGGCGTTGTGCATGTGGATAGATTAGCATGTGAATGGCACCGGACTTGTATGATGAACGTCGCCGTCTTGGACATGGACGTGTCTTGAAGGGGGCGGTGGTGGTAAGTATGGACATGCCCCGCCGAAGGACCCACTGTACGTATGATGGCGCATGCATATGCGAACTCCACTGCTGACGCTCTTTCGATGCACTATGTAGGTGACCACAAAAATGCTATTGCTGCATTTACAGAACGTGCTAACCGCCATAACATGTGAGTCCACTAAAATGTAACGACCTTGGTGTTGCTGATGGCTACCGTGGGCAGCGGGCGACTAGGCACCGTGAACTGGATGCTCTGCTCCGGCGCGGGACGCCACAGCAAGTAGGTCTCCCCGTCGTTCAGCACGAACTTCTCCGCGCCCTTCGCCATGTCTTCGGGCTTGATCCCGAAGTTATGCTCCAGAGAGTGAACACGGCGCGGCTCCGTCGGCTGCCAGGGACCGCTGGAGACCACGGTCCACAGCTTGAACGTGAACGGTGAATTGACGGGCTCCCGCGTCGCCGCATGGACGAAGTCCAGGCACCACTCCCTCGCCTTGGTTGACCCCGGCCAAATGCGCATCAAGTAGTCGCTCCCCCCGACAGCACAAAGCTTCACGTCCGGATCGTTGGGCTTCGGTTTAGCCTGACAGACCGCGTGAGCACATAGGACATCGCTGACCACAAGTTTGACTAAGAATATAGACGCACCCCCGTGATGTCTGTCTCCTGGTCCAATGCATCCTTAGAGGTAGACATGACACGCTCCCGGCTGCCCATAAAGGCAGCGGCGGTGTGGAGCTCGCGCGCAAGCCACTTATTGATCTCCTCGAGGGGGCCGGCGTAGGCCGCGCCCGCCAAGGTCAAGATGTCGAAGTCACTGAAGTTGGAGACGTCCAGGTTGGGGAAGCGCTCTTGAATGCCTTGCAAATACGTCCCGCGCAGTTGCGGACGAGGGGCCGGCGGGGCGGGGTGGCGGGGTGGATGATGGGAGCGGGAGATGTTGTGTTGACGGGACTGCTGACGGGACTGTCAGGGCTAGAGATGTCTGTAGAGGCCATGTGCATGTGGTTCTTGCAGCGGTAGAGTGTCGACGGTGTTCGAGATACAGGGAGCCTTGGCACAAACAGGTTTAGTGGGAGGCACTTGCCCGTACTTGCAGGTGTGTGCTACGTATTTATACTGTCAAGGTGGTGGCCACTCGTGGTCCAGAGGTGATCAAGTGCAGGGACAAAGCAGAGGCTGCGCGCTGAGCCATGGCCTGGACAATCAACGAGGCCGCCATGGCACATAGAATACTCGCTTTGATATAAACAACAATGACCGTCCAGCCTTGATCCTACGTGTACATTGAGCAGTGGCCCGAGTGCCTCAGAGGTGAGGTTAGTGAGATAGGATCGTTGTAGCAATTGTCAAGGTAGCCTAGTTGACGTATGAATAGTACTCGTCGCACTAGGTGGTCACGACAATGGAGGATACTCACCTCGTATCGAGCAGGTGACAAGTTGAACGTTGAAGGTCCGATCAACCGTGCCACTGGTGGGGATGCACGACCGCCTTCTCCGTACTAGGGTGTATGTCTTCCTCACACTGCGACATGTCGAACGATTAGCACTCCCTACTGTGCACCTCAATCCCTACGTCTACCTGTCTGAGAAAACCTCACCAGTAGGTTGAACTCGAGCGATGTATTGACGAACTGCGGTCGTCCATCCTCGGTAAGGAGAATGGGGAACGAAGGGTACACGAGAATCACGGTGTACCCTTCGAGGAGTGAACTCTTATTGTAGTTAGCGAGCCCTGTGGACTACGTCGCCTTAGCCATTCGAGTTATAAGTCTGTAATACTAGGCTTATTAGAGATTGGCATCAAATTGAAGGTGGTCAAGACCGCGGTGCATACCAAATACGCGCGCGTACTAAGCATCTACCGCTGGGCAATGGGCGAGTTATGAATGAACCGTGGGATATAGTACGGGAAACATAGTTGTGTACTTGGAGAACAGTGATGAGTCGGAATAAGATACATTGAGTATATTCGGACATCCAGTGAAAGCAAGGTGAAAGCATGAGATAACGATGGTGGAAACGATCACACACTGGCATACTGGGGGAGCTCGAGGATGTCGACGTTGGGCTTGGGTGGCTCAGGACGACGCCGCAAAGGGACAGTGAACTGCACGTCGTTGTGTCCCGGGCGTTGAAGCGTACAGAGCTGTCCGTCCCTCAGCACGAACTTCTCCGCCCCAGGGCGCATGTCTTTCGGCGCAACGCCGAACGAGCGTTCGAGCGACTGTATCCCTACCGTCGGGGCAAACCCCACCGGGGTCGTTGGTCCAGGTCCGGCGAATAGGTTGAACTTGAACGGCGAGTTGACTGGCTCGCCCGTGGCTGAGAGCACGAAGTCGAGACAGTACTCGCTCGCGACCTTGGATCCAGGGAAGAGACGTATGGAGTACTCGCTGTTGGGCAGAGGGCGGATATACACGCCAGGATCGCCAGCGCGAGGTTTCAACTGCAACATCGTGTCAGAATAGATCATGGAAAGATGCAGAGCACTCGCACCCCCGTGATGTCTGCCTTCGTGTCCAAGGTCTTCGTAGCGTTCTGTAGAACAAACTCGCGGGTTCCTTGCCAAGCATCGATCGATTTCTCCATCTCTTCCTCGATGTGCTGCATGATGCCCTCCAACAAGGCAACGCCTCTGTAGCTGCCGCCGCTGAGAACAAGGATCTCGAAGTCGTTCTTCGGCGTGTAGTAGGGGTATAGATTCCGGGCCGTCTCGATGTAGACGTCGCGTAAAGTCTCTCGAGGCGTCCACACGGGCGGAGTTGAGAGAGAGAAAGGCGCCGAGGTGGATGACGAAAGGCTTGAAGAGGAGTCCGAAAGAGCATCTTGGATGTCCTTCAGTCGGTTCGACTTGCCTGTAGCATGACGCCCTTTCGAGCCGGTATCGGGAGCCTGCGCGTGCAATACTGCGTGTCAGTCGTGTTGATGCAGCATTGTCAGAAATATAACAAACCTTGTGCACTTTGTAAATGTGTGAGCGAGTCTGTTTGGGCGTAGACGAAGACTCGGGATTGGATGATGCCCTTACGGACTTCGAACGGGCGTATGGGTGCCTACCACAGCAGTGGTTAGACGATATCAGAGGCGAGCATGGCATGTGTACAAACCTCACCACAGCGCCGGGGCTGTGAGGCAGAGGTTCTTCGTACATTACCTTTGACCGGCATATCACCGCAACAACATGCGGTGAGAAGTTCAAGTTTAAGGTGGATGTCGTCGGGCGCTTTTGGCACAATGAGCCTCATCGGAAACTGCACGTGATCGCGAATGGCAGTCTCAACTGGGGGAATTCAGTACGTGCGTTTGCAACTGAGCGTAGAGCGAGACCGTTGCGCTGTACTCGTGGGCAGAAGACACCGTAGAGCCGCTCGGGTGGGCCTCATTACGCGATGTTCCGTGAATAGTTACTTAGGGCGGAAGACGCGTCCTCCTCCTGCACAATCCTCTTGTCAGCTAGGTTATCCTAGTCCCAAAAACAAGACAAGCAACCTGATGTCGAGATGCGAGACATGTCGCGCGTTCTAGGTCTTTCCAAGGAACTGCATGATCATGAAAGAGAGCGTGGAATTGTATGATGAGTAAGCTAACGATACCAAATGCGAATGCGTGCGTGCTGTGACTATCGATACAATGAGGCAAACTATGAAAAAATAACCTATGCAGCTACCGGAGCCGCTACCCGCCACAAGTGCACTGCTAGCAACCCAGCGTGCGCCTCATGTATCCCAATACTACGATAGCTCAGCTCAGTTGCTGCCGGTGATACCGCCGGACGCGCCGGCAGCGGCCATGCGCGCGGACGCGTCGTCCGAGGTCGTGCACGCGATGGACGTGCCGGCCTTGTTCACGAGGGGGAGCGCGAAGCACTGGGTAGGCGCGGCGCAGCCGGTGTTGACGAACTTGCCGCCGACGCACTGCGCGAAGCCACCAGCGACGCAGGCCTGGTCGCCCTCTGGAGGACAGTCTAAGTCAGTATCCAACCCGTCGTTACCAGGCACAGAGTGACGTACCATTGCAAGAGGAGTCTGCGGTGAGCGTGGCGAACTTGGCGTTCAGGGCCTGCGCGTCCTTGGCGTTCTGGAGCTGGAAGGAGCCACTTGATGACGCGGCGGCGGTCGTGGTGGCCGGTGCCGCGTCGGTCGTGGAGGGCGCGGCAGCCGCGGTGGTCGTCGCAGCAGCCTGGGAGGCTGTCGCGCTAGGAGCATCCTCAGAGCAATCCTCATCGTCGTCATCACCACCCGCGTCGGAAGTGCTCGAGGCAGAGCTGGCGCTTGCACTAGCACTAGCAGTGGCGCTGGGAGTAGAGCTGGAACCTGAGTCCGAAGCAGAACCAGAGGACGATGAGTCGATGTTTTGGAGACCGGGGTCCGACGTGATATCCGTCAGCTGCGAGCCGTCCGCGATGGGGCCGGAGGGGTTCGCGGGACACGAGCCGAGGGGCGACAGGGGCGCGCTGTGGCCGAAGGGAATGGTGCCCACGGCGCCGACGGTGAGCCCACCCACGAACGAGCTTTGGTTCGCGCCTTGGTACTGGCACTGGAACAGGCCGTTCAGCTCGGCGTTCTTGGGCGCCTGCTGGCAGTACGGCACGGCGAGGGAATTCGGCTGTCGGATCGAGTGCGTGTGAGCGCGCATGTTCAAAAGTCAACCATCCGAAACGCGTCGTGAACACGAACCGTGTTGCGCGCCTGCTGCGCGAATATCTGAGAGAACTTGATCATGTCCGCGTCGTTGTTGAGTGTCTTGGCGAGGTCGATCATCGCGTCGGCCGAGTTCTGCTGGTCGCAGGGGCCGGCCGCGGCGAGAAGAGTGGTGAACGCGGTGACGGAGACCGGGTTGCACTTCTCGGCGCCCCCTGCAGCGAGCTACAGATATGATGGGTGAGCGAGGAGGAGGTGAAGTTGTGCAGGCACATACGCAGGCCTGCTCCCATTTCGCGGTAGAGTCCGCAATAACCTGGGCGATGCGCTTGTTAAGGGGCAAGCCCTGAGCGTGCATGGCGAGCGTAGCGAGGAAAAAGAAAGCGGAAGTAACTTGAACCATATTGCTGACTAGTAAGTGTAAAGACGGGAAGCGTCGAGCCTCGTAGTGAATTCAGACAATGAGAAGAGAGGAAGTGTGACGAGCACAGCTCTAGGGTGGAGGACGAGGACGAGGGGAAGATGGGAAGATGGAGCAGGGTGGGGGAGGTCTTTATATTTCTTCGGCATTTTGAGCTTTGCTTGGGAAAGTAAAAGAAGGTTGATCTGTCTCTATAGACAATTGCGCCGGAAAAAGTGCGCTGGAGCTAGCGCGCATGCGACATGGAGCAGGTGCCGTCATCGTAACTATGCGAACAATTGGGGTTTCTTTGGGCTCAACAAGGGAGCTTTGGCTGTTCTGACTGCCCTTTGTATTCTTATCCGTCGGCGGCGCATTCCGGTGTAGTGCGTAAGCGAGGTTCTACCCGCCGCATACAATTAAGCTATAGCTTTGTATCAAGCGGTGTACAAACATGTGCAAAAGCATCCCTGCCGATTAGACGCCGAAGCCACACTTTTTGCAGGTTGTCTATCTTGGTCAGAGACTCCGACTCTGTCTATGCAACGAGTTACCAGGACTCAGTCTTCAGAGACAAGCTCACATGCAAATACAGAGTGAGTCAAACTTCGCGCCCTCGATACCGGAGAGTCCCATTCGAAGTAGGGACATGCCGGCTGATCCGCTCTGAATCCAAACCGGGCGTGTCCTTTAAGAGTTCCGCATTTAGCCAATTTTCTAATGGTACATGGGTGCTAATAGTCGCTCAGTGTCTGACTTACAGGCAGTGGTTCGTTGCCGACCGAGCAAAACCCTTCCAAAAACCGAAGCAAGAGGTGAACACTGGATGGAAATCATTTGCAACTCACTGAGAATACGATAAGTCGGCCGAAAGTTTACCTCTTGTCTCAACTTTTGGGCCCATTTTAGCCTATCCCCAGTGGTCTAATGCCCGCCGTGAGACAACCACTGCTGAAGCGCTGACGCCCGCACTCTGCCACGTCCTACTGAATCACAGCGTTGGGCGCAAAGAGTGCTCATGCGCACGGAGGGGTTGTGCGAGTTCGGCGACTGTCACATGAGTTGCGGCGGGGATGGTCGCGGACGACGCGGCGCGTGAAGCTTTAGACTCCGTCTGAGATCCAGGCTTGGAAGGTGGCCGGGAGCCGCCTGAAATTATCGTGCCAATGCGCAATAGCTTCCAGGCAACCCTGCTCTATTTTGAGGTCTACAGCTGGCAGAATCGATGAAGCCGGCGTCGATTCCCATGGCCACCACTTTCACGCCGGATTTGTCAAGGGCAGTCGAGCAGGGATAGCGAGCACTGGAGTTCTCTTCGACTGACCAGTTCTGAGAAGTAGTGTTGCCCTAGGGCGCGCATTCCCAGTGAGATCATCGAACTTTGATGCAAGCTCAGTGAGGGCACAGATGCAGTTCCCGTATGCTGCGTACGTATGCTCCCGCACACTACGCCTAATCGCCTACTATGATACTCGCGACTGTCCATAGTGCTTTAAGGTGGCATCGCCGTCGCAGCCTTCACCGGTATAACGCATTGTGCTAACTTCCAGGACTAGGAACTTACGGCAAGCTTGTTGAAACCGGCAAGTAAACGTGCGGCCCGGGGATGGCGCTACCGGTGTCCAAAGGCAATGCGGGGAAAGACGCCAAGTCCACGCGACCGAGGTGTGAGAACCCCTCGCGTCTTTCTTCTCCCACTGTCTGCCAAGTGCACCCACTGGCTTCGTCGACGATCGCCCCCGCACATTGTAGCCTATCTCTCGGTGCCTTATAGCCGTTGCAGTTCCCATCTTAGGTGCGTGATTCCTCCCGGAAGCTGTCTGCTTCAAGTGCTAAATGAACAGCTACTTGATCATTCAGCACGCTTGCCAGCGAATTCAAAATCAACGGCTACCCCGCAGTCCGGACATCGCTACGTGCCCGCATCACGAACGTATCACAATGACCAAGCAGAACGGCTCTCTCTATCCGGTGGCGTCGGACACAGAGGGCAGCTCCGACGCACCCGCCTCGTCCTACTACGACGAGGACGATGTGCGTTCGCCCGTGCCCGAGGCCGGTGCGGATAAGCTGCGTAAAGCCGGGGGGCTCAATGCCCTTGAGGCACGCATCGTGTCCACTGAGCGGCAGCAGGCCATCGCGGGGGTGGATCTCCTGTGGTTGTTGCTCACTGACGCCACGGACCTCTTCAACCCGGTAAGACACAGTAACTGCATTGTTAGATCTGTTTGGCTGACCAAGTGTGGTCTGCAGTCCTGTTCATCGGTCTCCACTATGCGGAGCCGTGTCACGCTTCAGATGCTCGCTGAATACATGACGAAGCAGTTTGACAAGTTTCCTCGGTATCGCCAGCGGCTCGAGAGAACCGGCCGGTGGTTTCAGGGTGCTGTGTTCGTGGATGATCCCGACTTTGATATCTACAAACATATTCGTGTTGAGCGGCTCCCAGAGCCCGCTGGTAAACGCGAGCTCGAAGAACTAGTAAGAATTACAACCGCAGCTCACTCTGACCTCTTTCTAATTTGTTCTTGTCTGCTTTATTGCGACATAGATTGGAAAGTTCATTGGGGAACCTTGGGACATAAAGAAGCAATTAGTTCAAACGATACTGGTGGAGAATTACCATGACGAGAACGGTGCAGTTTGCGCGATTCTTGCGAAGGGGTAAGTAGTTACACTCTCAGTTAAACTTATGTTGGCTAATCTTGTGCAGGCATCACACGTTGTCCGACGGACTAGGCTTTGTGATTAGCCAACTATACGTGTCATCCTACCGCGACGAGCTTGTCCAGATGATGGACGGTGCAGCTACCAAGTTGCGTAAAGCCAAGCGCGGCCTTCTCCTCCCCTCTGAGTACTCCAAAGCACTCAAGCCGCTCGACCCATTCGCCTCCAATCACCCCGTCGCACCCTTCGTGCACGCTCTTCTCGGCCTGCTGTTCTGGTCGTCCTACGTCATATGGCTGCTGCAATCCCTGTTCTGGTCTACGTATCATTGGCTCACCATTGTGCCATTCAACCTCTTGGTCTCTTGGCGCATCGAGAAGGTCGTCGACTCCGACTTTGATTCCCCGAAACCGAGGGAGTACTCGAGTTCGCGCGCGCTAAGCATACAGGACGTTAAGCTCTGCCAGCAGGCGTTTTCTGGGGCGCGTCCCGGCGCCGCTGTGGCAGGTGTGCCGCGAGACCAGCGGACACACGCACGAAGCAAGGTTAAACACGTTACGCTCAACGACGTCGTATGCTCGGTCATGGTCGACGTTTTGGCGAGCGAGATCGCGCGGAAGCCCTCATCGAATTCAATTCGCGATAAGCTCAAGCGGGCAATGGACAAGGTCTCGCCGCCCCCGGTGCCATTTTTCGTGTGCGTCCCTACACTATGCACAAACACCACTGTCGAGCTGACCCCGGGTCTTGCAGTCCGATGAGTCTCCGCGCTCCAGACAACTGGTCGATGCGCAACCTCTCGACAGGGGCAAGTGTGCTCCTATACCCCTCGCGTAATCTCCGCCTTCAGGACACTTCCGTGCGCGACATCTATGAGCACATACACGCATGCCGGTACCAGCTCGGCTTTTTCAAGTACGGACTGTGGCCGAAGCTCCTCTTCCACGCCCTGCAGATCACCGGGAGGTTTCCCATACTCAGCCCGCTCTCGTGGTTCCCCAAGAGCAAAGAGAATTGGTTGGTCGTGCGCCTCGTGCGGAAGTGGGTGGTGAAGCCGCTCACTGATTCCGGCATATCGTCTTGTGAGTGCCCCGTATTCTGATGCCTCTGGTCGTCTGTCAAACGACACTGACTCTTTTGCCTACCCACAGACACCGCAGTTCTGACCAAGTACGCCTCTCGTCCGCCCATTCATGCTGTTCTCCCTAACATCCCCCTCCCCTTCTAGCCTCCCCGGACCCCATAAGACGATAAGCGCGATGGACAACGTCGAGGTCGAGCAGCTCATCGCACTCCCGCCCCAGGGTGGCCCAGGCTCGCTCGGTATCGGCGTCATCTCGTACGCGGGCAATATCTCGATCGCGGTCTCGTCGGACACAATGCCCGGGCAAGAGGGCGTGGCGCGCCGCGTGTGTGAGGCATTCGAGGCGCGCTTTGACATGTATGTCGAGCGCGCGCGGGAGGTGCTGGAGCACCAGGACTGAATGGGCGTGCTGTAGTTGAGAGGAGGGCTGGGAAGGGGGCGCTGATTTTGGTATAGGTGTTTCATGTTTGTGTTGCAGGTTGGATACTACGCGTGGTGTCTACACACTGATCAGTGCTATATACAGACTGTTGTGGATTGGTACTATAGGCCACGACTGTTTCTCGAGATATATCCTACCCTCCTTGTAATTTATTTGTTAGAGCGTAGATCAGGTACTAGTAGTACTCCCAATGCAGCTCTCGGGCCGTGTAGCGCTCAGCAGGACGAGGCTTCGAAGCCTCGCGATTGTGCTCTTGACATTCGTGCTAGCATGTTCTTGGTTACATACCTCCACCATTCGGTGTGCTCGGTTCAAGTTTCGACACGATGGGGCATATATAGCACAAGGTGGAAGGTGATGAGTACCGTACGAATTGCTACGGCTAACGAAGTCGTTCGATCCGTACAAGCTGCGAGGTACGCGTCGGATGCTAGTATCTCTTTTCTAGATCTCTTTCCTTTCTGCCGGTGTGCCTTGCGCCCCCGTACACGCCCAGTTGCCCATGAGGTCGGGTGGAGGTTTCGAAAGGAGACGCCCGGGGGATATGTAACGGATGGCTGATGGACGTCAGGCCGGTATCATGCGAATATTTACCTGGCGATACCGTGAGGATAATCAGCAGAAATAACCCGGCAGACAACTGCCTCGATGTTCGCTCGAGACGGGCGCTATATCCGCCCGACCTCTGAGCGGAATCCTCAGATATCTAGTGCAGAGACGCCCCAAGTGTGGGAGCTTGAGAGGGCGCTTCGTACTTGGGGAATCGACAGTTCTGCATGCTGTCTCTCTTTCCTTCTCCAATGTCTCTGTGTCTTGCTATTTTATCTCACCCTCAGGCTCGCCGTCTCATGGTACTACTTGTGATCTCCTTCGCTGGTCCACATCGTCTCCTCTTCAGCCTCCAGTCTTCACTGAAGGACATCTAGCTGGGTAAGTCGCTCGTCCATGCCTCGTAGTAGTCGCCGCTAGTCGCCGTCGACATCCCAACTCCTCTCCGTGCAAAGCACGCCTTTCCCACCTCTGTATATGCTTCTTTCATGAGTAACATACTATGTATCACTGTCCTGCTGTATTTCGTCCATCCACATATGATATATTTGTGTACCCCTGCAATATTTTGAGCTGTTGCTGGCATGACAAGCGCCCGGATTGCTGCCTCCTGGACACAGGCGTCTAGCTGTAGATATCCTCAGGACACCTGCGAGAGAGCCGGCGGACGCCTGCGTCTAATTTCGTGGTAATATTCGCGACCCGGTATCTACTCGACGATTGGTAATAATTATCTCTCAAACTTCCGCACCAGTCTCAAGGAAATATCCTGATCCGCGAGATATCTGCGGACACCAACCCACTTTGGGCGTGTAGTGACTGCCGTACCAGGCCGCACCCCATGTTTGCAAGCAGGTCGTCAAAGCATCGTGCGTCTGACATCGCGCTATACACATCCGTGACCTAAGTACAAGCTCAAACATATGCTAACTCCTCGTAGACGCGTCGAAGAAGACATGTGCATGTAAACAGCCTAGCCCATGAGCTGAAGAGGGCGTCCTGCGTCCAGGTTCCAACCGAAGGCGTTGAAAAACCCGCATATACAAATGACAACGACGAGGTACGACGACAAGTTTGAAGTCGACAACGGCGCCGGGAGCCCGGAAAGGTGGTTAGTATGTCAGGAACACTTCACAAATCGAGACATGCCCGCAACGCATCCGGACCCGAAACGGAGCGACGAGACGCGGCAGTAGCTAAGACGACTCGCTCGAAATGCTCCGAGACTTCGGAATCGACGGGGACAATCCCTGCATCTGCCTTCCGGACCCATTTATCAAGTACCGGGCGTTCCGTATTGCATCGCGAGAATGCTACAACAACGTGCGCCATCATGCTCACTCGACACGTACTCACGCGAAATCTGCTGTCTTCAAGATCTTAGTCGGTCTGAAGCTACCCATGTGGCCACTGGGATCGTTCCGATTGTCAACGCCATGTGGCAGCATATGTGGTGTGTCAAAACGTGTGTGTGCAAAAAGATAAGTCCGCACCGAGTGATCGGGCCGCTGTGTGATCGCGCTGCTGAGTCCGAACTGCGGATATGCAGTGTTGGTGCACTACCAGATTTGGTTGGAGTCTGTGCGGTGCGATAAGTATCAAGTACTGTCACTGTGGTTTCGAACTTGCCCGTTCTGCTGGAATACTCGCCGCTTATCCTCGCTTGCTGAGTGGAGCGCCATCAAACAAGCTCTAGAGTGACCAGCGACCATGCCCAGCCTCATCCAGCTAGCATTGACATTGAACAGCTCTAGTGACGCGCCGGCAGCCGGTTCTAGTAGGTCGCCTTTGTACTGGTGACGGCAGAGAAGGTTGGCGAGAGTGAGCGCAGTGGGTAAGTGCCTCGCTTTAGCCCGGCGTCCACATCATCCTGATGCTCATCAATGGCGCCAGCTCTACCGTACCCCAATAAGACTAGTTCCACGATGCGAGACAGAGCCCGCTGTGTCGACGGCTTAAAATCTGCGGGCAGACAGTCTTTCCACGATATCATACCCCGCAGATCTTCGTTCTCGTTCTACAGCAGAAGTTTGTCTCACAGTCATCGTGACGCACATCGTTCAGCTTGGCTGGAACCTGATTATCTTGTCCGGCCTCCCTGGCGTTCTTGTAACCGGCCACTCATTCTGACATAGCGCGTCCTCGCAGCGTGGCTGTTCGGCTGAGGCATCTCAAAATCCAACACCTCAGCCCTCCAACGCAAGATACTCTATCTTCACGCCGACACATCCAATCACGGGCATCTGCTAAACCTCTTTGAGCTGGTTCGGACTTTTCATATATACAGGTCTGACAGAAGGGTGTCCTCGTATCGGCGCACATGGCTTCAACATCGATCCCACAAGGGGCAAATGCTTCTACCTGGCTTTTGCTTATAGGTATCGCTATCGTTCCTCTTGTGGTGCTGAAGATATATCGGGCACGGAGGTCGACGTTGTCTCTTCCCCCGGGGCCACGGCCACTACCGATCCTCGGTAATGTGCTTGACTTCCCCAAGCAGCACCTTGGACCAGAATTCCACGAGCTTTCCCAGAAACATGGTGCGCTCGCCGCCCTCACCTACCATTTGTTACTTAGGAGAACTCTAATGGCGTGTACAGGGGACATTGTATGCCTCCAAGTGCTTGGATTGACTGTCATAGTCATCGACAACTATGAGATCGCATGTGAACTCCTCGAGAAGCGTTCTTTGAACAACTCCCACCGCCCGCACCTCGCGATGGTTGACATGTGAGTGGGCGGTTATCGATACTGCCATCTCGAGATGCTTACTGACAGTAACACGCACCACGGCACTAACAGGACCGGACTTGACTGGATACTCGTCTTCCAGAACTACACCGCGCGATGGCGCAAGTACCGGAAAGCGCTGAAACAGTCCTTTGTATCCGACGTGATACCCCGCTACTTCCCGACGCAGCTGCAGACGACGCGCAACCTTCTCCGCGACATGCTAGATACCCCAGCGAACTTCTCCGCACACATCAAATTGTGCGTTTCATTCTCCTATCCTTTCGACGTTGACGCGCGTTCTCATTGAATCGGCCGCATAGTTCCTTCGCTGCCACGATCCTCCGAATCGTCTACGGACTGGACGTATCTCCCGGCGACGACAGTCACTACACACTTGTAGAACGGCTTGCGGCTGTGACCAATGACATCGCGACCCCTGGCCAGTTCTTGGTCGAAGCTTTCCCGAGTCTACAAATACTGCCCTCATGGTTCCCCGGCGCAGGCTTCAAACGCATCGCAGCTGGATGGCGAGCGGAGAGCATGGCTGTTCGAGATCAGTTGTATGCATCCGCGAAAGGAGCGATGGTGAGCGCCGCACATCCTCAAGCTTCAGCATGAATGAGCACGAACGTCTAATGAGGTTTGCTTCGTCTTCATGATAGCACTCAAGCGGCGTGAAGGAGTCCATCATAACACGCCTTACAGACGAAGGCGCGGAGGAAGAGTTAGTGAGAGACGTCACAGCCACGATTTATTCAGGTGCGGGGCCACCTTTTTCAGGCTCTGTACGTGCCGGGCAGGGGCTGACAAACATTGTCCTGCAGCTGGGGCAGATACTGTAAGCTCGATCTCTCAGACTCTTCCTCTCGCTTTGAGACACCCATCTGATCCTCTGGTGTTGACAGACGAATGCCGCTGTGCACGCATTCGTGCTCGCGATGGCGATGTACCCCGACGTTCAGCGCAAAGCACAAGCCGAGCTCGATAGCGTCGTCGGCCCGGACCGTCTGCCCAACTTCGCTGATCGTCCGCATCTCCCGTACGTGAACGCGCTTGTAAAGGAGGTCCTACGCTGGCACATCATTGCGCCCGTCGGCGGCGCGCACCGCTCGGCTTCAGACGACGAGTTCCACGGGTACCGCATTCCCGCAGGCGCCATCGTCATCCCAAATCTATGGTGCGTGGACGTAGTGGCTGTGACCTTATGGCCTGTGCATGGGTTTGTCCTCATTTCCTGACGTCGCGTTTATACAGGGCGATGTCCCGAGACCCGACGCACTACCCCGAACCCGATCGGCTCTATCCAGAGCGATTCCTGCTCGATGGACAACTGAACCCAGCCGTGCGCGACCCGAGTAGCTTTGCGTTTGGGTTCGGAAGAAGGTGCGTACTATACGTAATACCCGACGTTCGTGTCGATCCGAACTTGACGCTCTCATCCGATTTCAGAGCCTGCCCGGGACGCGTCTTCGCCGAGTCCTCGCTGTTCATCACCTGCGCGTCTGTCCTCCACGCACTCGAAATCAGCCCACCCCTAGACGAGTCCGGTATCCCGCGTAAATTGGAGATGAAGGCCGCCCCGCTCGCTGTCGCGTAAGTGCCTCGAATCTCTGCGATCGCGCGATCGTTGCTAAGGTCATTCCGTCTTCGCAGCCATCCTGAACCGTTCGAGTGCCGCATCACCGCCCGTAGCCCACATATGGAGGAGCTCGTGCGGTCGAACGACATCTGATCCCTAGCCCTTTTCCCTTTGGCTGTACCTCGCAGCATGCCGACAGAGACCACCTTCGTTCTATTACTTCAAATCCATGGATGTACCACATCTCCCCCTCATTTTCCAGCTGTTCCGGTCCTTGAATGTCTTGTAAATTCGTATAATACTGTATGCGTTGTTACCCAGAGCCTTTGTGTCTGTTAGATGTGCGTCGCGCGATTTAATGCCTATCAATCTATGTTTGGCCTGCCCCTCTCTCTCTCCCCCCTCCTTCTTCGTTCTGGTGCTCGTTTCTTACATACAGTACCTCAGGCTGACCCTTACATACGCATTAGTACTTGGTACTATGCATCTAGATTATGTTGACTCCGGCTTCTCTCGTTCGATACCCACATCGCAGATTATAAGTTCACACCTAAACTTTGAGACTCGCTACGCGCTCCGGTCCGAGGCCCTGAGTATATCTGCACATGTTCAGGCGGACAGCACAGGACGGGGCCACAGAGTAGGATCGTTCATATCGAGCAACAACAGGTACACTTGATTCATGTCTTAAGAGCAGTCCAGTAGATATATGATATGTGCAGGATATTGGACAACGAGCGAAAGCAAAGCGGACAACGAGACGGAACTGAGGCGGAGGCAGTGGGGTATCATACATACTGCGGGAGCTCGAGGACGTCGACGTTGGGCCTGGGCGGTGCAGGACGGAGCCGGTTGGGAACAGTGAACTGCACGTCGTTGTGCCCCGGGCGTTGCAGCGTACAGAGCTGTCCATCCCGCAGCAGGAACTTCTCAGCCCCAGGGAGTATGTCTTTCTGCGCTATGCCGAACGCGCGTTCGAGAGGCCGAATCCCCACTGTTGGGGCGAACCCCACCGGGGTCGTTGGTCCAGGTCCGGCAAATAGGTTGAACTTGAATGGCGAGTTGACCGGCTCGCCTGTGGCTGAGAGCACGAAGTCGAGACAGTACTCGCTCGCGGCCTCGCATCCAGGGAAGAGGCGTATAGAGTACTCGCTGTTGGGCAGAGGGCGGATGAATACTCCCGGATCTCCGGGGCGAGGTTTCAACTGCAAAGTCGTGTCAGAATAGATCATGGAAAGATGCAGGAGCACTCGTACCCCCGTGATGACGTTTGCTTTCATGTCCAAAGTCTTCCAAGACTTCTGCATTAGATAGTCGCGGGTTCCTTTGCAGAAAGACATCGTGCCCTGCATTTGTTCCTCCACAAACCGCGTAAGCGCGTCCTTCGTGGGGGTTCCTTTATAGATCCCGCCGCTGAGAAGAAGAAGCTCGTAGTCGTTCTTCGGAGTGTAGTAGGGGTGTAGCTTCCGGACTGTTTCGATATATACGTCGCGCACAGTCTCTCGAGGCGTCCACACGGGCGTAGTTGGGGGGAGGAAGGTGCCGAGGTGGATGTAGAAGGACTTGACGAGGACTCAGAAAGAGCATCTTGGATGTCCTTCAGCCGGTTCGATTTGCCTGTGGTACGACGCCCTTTCGAACCTGTAGCAGGAGCCTACGCTCACAATACTGCGCGTCAGTCTTATTGATTCAGCATTGTAAAAAATATGACAGACCTTGTGCGTTTGATCAGTGTGTGAGTGAGTCTGTTTAGGCGTAGACGAAGACTCGTTGGATGATGCCCTTACGGACTTCGAGCGGGCGTATGGGTGGTAGCCCTACCGCGGCAGTGGTTAGATGATATCAGAGGCGAGCATCGTGTACATACAGACCTCACCACCGCGCCGGGGCTTGGAGGCAGAGGCCCCTCGTAAAGTACCTTCGACCGGCATGTCGGGGCCGCATCAACATGCAGTGAGCAGTTCAAGTTCCCGCTACCGGTAACGGTAGGGGGTCTTTGTGGTGTCTCAACTCCCCCCCGATTTCTGTTCCTGTCACGTGAAGGCACCTGACTTCTTTCGCACGCTTAGACCACTGCTCTTGACTTCACCCATCGACGCCAATTACTCTTTCATCTACCCTCACTCGCATCCTACTTGTCCTTCATTCATGATGCTTGCCATCTGTGCTTCGTACGATGGACACCCAGTCTCCGCACTCCTGGACTACACAGCCCCGCAGTCTTTGCTTTCCAGTCAATTCACTTTGAGAGGCAACATTCCTCGCTGAATGTCATTCAAATCAAATGGCGTGGATCTGTGGTCGCAGGAACCTGTCCGCGTATCAACGCCGTCTGGATGGTGTACGTCTAAAATGCCGTTCTTCGTCACCTATGTCTGAAATCACGTTGTGGTCCTTTGTCGCGACAGGTTGGCTGCGACAGGGGCGAGCATTGCAGACATTTGTCTGCGACCCCTCCTCTACCACCCCGGTAACGCTGTCTGAAGGTCACACCTGGACGCAGGCTCCCTTCGTGAGCACAGGTACGCGGCTTCCCCTAATAACAAGGAGTATATTAAGTTTCCCAGAAGGAACGTCTTCGTATTTGCCCATTTCATATACTGCTAGCGCAGCAGTTGACTCTGTGCTCTCCGCTGACGACCGGAGTGAAGCGTCGTCCTCCCGTGGCTCTGGGAGTATATCGCAGGGGGCCCGTGCAGAGATGCCGAATAACATTGCGCATGCTGTCGGCATCATAGTGCCAGCGGCTGAAAGCCAAGGTGTATTCAGTTCCGACGTGTCAGTAGACTTCTTGCGAAGCATCTGTGCCTCTCATGGGATCAGTGGTGACAATGTGCTAGAGCTGCAGCACTCGTTGATCATGCACGTTTTGTCTGGAGCATGTGAGTCCCATGTTACTCATGGTGCTCAGGTAGGCTGCCGTCAAATTGCAGGAGCTGTCGAAACTCCGGCAGCGTTGCGACAGTCGACTCAATCTATAATGGAGTAGTCCTCCGTCCGTTTGATTGTTTGCTCTCTCTTCTGGAGCGTCTATGTGTTGTATATCCCGTGGATCTGTCTGATATCCCGCACAGTCATGTTGCGATGTTGTTCTGTTTCCGCGACAGTTTACAAACAGTCGACGCATTTACTCGCGGCAAATACCACCACAAACCCGGGAACTGCCACTAACGCCATCACAGCCCAAGAACGGCGGACTATACAACACCCATCTTTTCGACAATGCGACGCCGCCTCCTGCTCTGCTCATGTGGTGACATACACTCTGGTTTAGTGCATAACTATGCAACCCACGTCGTCCACTTTGGCCTCCGCGTCGAAGCATCCTCTTCGGCCATGCACCTAGCTCTTTTGCTCGCCCATCTCCTCACCACCACCACCTCCGCCGCCCCGAGTGACAACAACCCAGACCACAACAAGCCCTCCCCCCGTATTGTGGACTTGGTATATTCCCCTACACTGTCCAGTGTATATGGCTCCGTTTACATCACCCGCGTCGACAACGCTCACAAAACGGCCGTCACCTTCGCCGACCAACAACATTTCTTCACCTTTCGCACCCAGAACACCACCATCCCACTTACGCCGATCCCGGAATCCGACCGCACCCTCGCCCGTTTCGACAACGTTGTGACATACTACGAAACAATCATGTACGTGCATCTCACTCATACGCTTCATCCTCACTCACCATTTGGACTTAGCGCTCTCAACCTCGCTTGAACGCCCCCCACCAGAACGAATTCCTTACCTCTACAATTATATAACATGTACACCACAGCCTTTTAGTACCTTTGCGCACCGAGACCCTTGTACTCCATTGCACGTAGTACACATGCCACATCGCCACCAACTGACACCAACGGTAGCGGGGACTGCCGCTCGTCGGCGCTACAGAGTAATTTAAGGTGGATGTCGTTGGGCGCTTTTGGCACAATGCCATCGCAAATACGTGATCGCGAGTGCATGTCATATTCAAATTGAGTTTCAACTCAACCGTATAGGACCGCGCCGCTCGGTAGTAACAGTGAAACTACACGTCTGGGCGCCGCAGCGTGCATAGCTAGGCATAACTGGACGTACCACAAACGGGTGAAGTCATTCTTCCTCAGGCGGATTGTACAGGTGATTATAAAGTCGTCGAACGATTCAGCACAGTGCCTACGGCCGGGGGACGCGCCCTCCATCAACACTCACTGCCAGCGCCGGCCGATTCAGATCTCAGAGCGTGCGCAAGGTTGGCTCCTCATGTTCAAAGGGAGGACAAACGCAATGCGAAACTGATCTACTGATGTATTCTAATGTCTAGATATCACCGCGTAGGGCACGTTAGTGCAAGGCTGTTATCACTTGCCGCCGAGGGGCCTCAACATGCAAGGGTACTATAGGCGAGTTGCGATGTAGTCGCTAGCAACCACCGCACCTCACAGCAATCCCTCACACCCAACGGCCAAATCACACGGTAAACGGCAAAAGACAGACCGCATTTCTGTCATGAATCAGTCGGACTCGGAGTAACAGCGACATACTGCGCGCCCTCCGCGACGCTCACAGCCTCACACCCTCCTCTGCCGTCCGCTCCATGCGCTCCCCCAACCCGTCCAGCAACCGCTTCAGCTCCTCCGCCTCCTGTACGAGCAGCCTCACGCTCACTTCCTGGCCCCCTTGCTCCTCCGCGGGCGCCTTTGCCTCCTGTAAACTCTGCCGCTCGACAGACTCACTCACGACCCGCGCCCACGTCGTGCCCTCCGCGCGCAACAGCGCCGCGAGCTCGTCCTTGACCTGCCTCGGCACGCCGACGCCGCCATACCCGAACGCGGTGTACAGCTGCACGGCGGCCGCGCCCGCACGCGCGTACTCGAGCGCGTCCGCGCCCGACGCGATCCCGCCGCACCCGATGAGCGGGATCTGCGCGGGGAGGAGGGCGCGCAGCGTGCGGAGGGTCGTGAGCGCGTATGGCTTGAGCGGGGGCCCGGAGAGGCCGCCTTGCTCCGCTTTGTTGGCTGCGGGTGTGCGTCAGCATAAGTAATTGGCGTGGAGGGAACGAGGGGTGCGGACCGTCTAGGATCCCAGGGGGCCGCCGCACGGTGGTGTTGCTGACGATGACGCCGTCGACGCCGGGTGTCGCGCGCACCGCGGCGGCGATGTCTGCCACTTCGTTTTCGTCCAGGTCGGGCGCGATTTTGAGCAGCAGCTTGGGACGGTGGTTTTGGGGGGACGACGCGGTGAGCTCGTCCCGGGCTGCCGTCACCCCCGCGAGGAGCTCTTCGAGCAGCGTGCGGCTCTGCATACCGCTGACGACACAGGGTGAGTTCGCGTGTACGGTTCACCGTTGGCGGACGGGCGCTGGACGTACCGCAGGCCAGGGGTGTTCGGACTCGAGACGTTCACGACCAGCGCGTCGGCGTACGGACCGAACGTGCGCACGCCCGTGACAAAGTCAGTGATGGAATCTGGGGGCGAGGACTTGTTTTTCCCCAGGTTCACGGCGAGCAGCTTGCCGGGGTAGAGCGAGGCGTGCTCTGCGCCGTGCAGCGGGTCTTCAGCCTCGGGTGCGTACGCGAAGACGGAGGGCAGGCGGGCGCGGAGGCGGGACAGCACGGCGGCGTGTCCGTCCGAGGGGAATCCGTAGCGGTTAATGAGCGCAGAGTCCGCGGGGAGGTGGAATACGCGCGGCTTGGGGTTACCAGGCTGCGGCTTAGGCGTGACGCTACCAATCTCGACCCAAGCGAAACCGAGGTTGAAAAGACCTGTCACGGAGGTAAAGACACGTCGGGGCGCGAGAGGGAACGGTCTGACCGTCTATGGCTTCGCCGTTCTTGTCGAAACCGGCTGCGAGCCCGAGTGGGCTCGATAGCTTCTCGCCCCATAGCTGGAACACGCATTCGTTTGCAACGCGTTTGTGGGATACTAATAATCCATAGCTTACCTCAATCTCTAGGACCTCGTCGTCTGCTACGGGATCGCGGGGAGCAAGACCCGAGCCGAGCGCCCTCACAGCGAGCCGATGACTTGCCTCGGGGTCGAGCGTGTATCGAATGACGGGCGTGAGGACGTATTTGTGGAAAGAAGCTCGTGCATCAAGGTAGTAGACTGCAAAGATGCCGGTGGAGACAACGAAGAGAGAAGCGTAGGCCGCTGTACGAGTAGAGGAACGGGCGGACGGTTGGGAGGTGGTCGAAGCAGCACGGCGGGCCACGAACCGGGACGAAAGTGATGGACGCGGGAGTGTGTGGACGGAGGCGGACCGTAGCATTACAGCAAAGGATATGTCGAAGACTCCGGCACGAGCTCGACGAGTACTAGGAGAGACGAAGGTGAGGGTCGTGCGCAAACAGCAGCTACAGAGGTGGCTGAGCTCGGGTGCAGTCGACGGGTACGGTAAGGAGCAAAAATTACTCTCTGTCGGGGAGTCGAACCCCGCTTTCGCGCGTACCGCGTGTGGTGACAGGCGCGTGTACTAACCGATATACTAACAGAGACTTGTTAGATGTTGGTTAGCAGTCCACATAGAGCGTATGCGTGCGTATAACCCTTCGTGTCCGCCGTCCGGCATTCCACGTGACTTAACACGCCCATGTTTTCGCGACGGTTGCCGCGACGTCGGGTCGCGCGTTCCTCCCCCTCCTCTGCATCACCCCCTTCTGCTTGCCGCTGTAATCCTTCTTGTTGTTTACACCGTCACGCTGCGACATTGTCTATCCTTCCAGAACTCTGCCGCCAATGTCAGATCAGTCTCCGTATGGACTGCTCCTTACATCTGACTCGAAGAAACGCAAGCTCGAAGGGGAGGTAATGGATTCGTCGCACGTAGGTGCGGACCGGTCGAAAGGCACAGTCGATAGAGCAAAGGCCAACTATGTATGTGGATCTACTGCCTAAGCTATTCTCTCATGGCCTAACATCTCCGTAGCTCTCCGGTCAACTCCGCCTTCGTCTCCAATACGCAAAGCTCAAGGTAGAGCATGGCTGGGTATGTGCACCGTTAGATTGATTTCCTCCAGATACCTAACACTCTACGTAGCAAAGACAATCACTGAGCGAGGTTGAGAACCTGTACTTTCGACATACACACCTGACGCGTCCGTACCCTGTCATTTCACCTGGAGGAAGACGGAACGGACGTACGCTGTCCCACAACGGAGCTCTCAACGCCACAGCTTCTCATGCTGGCGGATCCTCTATGACATCTAAACTCCATCCCGACCAAGCAACATCACAAAGTGGTCCATTCTCCGTATCTGGCCCAAACTCAGGCCTACGAAATAATGGCAGCCTAGCGAGTTCCTGTACGTGTCCTCGTGCGCACATGTACACTGCCCCTCACGTATTTTGCTTAGCATCGAGTTCGAGCCTTGACACTTCTGCAAATCCGTCAATTCCTACTACCCCCATATTGAACGCGGGACACCCCCAAACGCCGCATGCCCCTCACCTGGGCCTTAGTGGTTCGGTTACACGCTACCCAATCTCACGATCAGACTCAACAGCCACTGTCATCATCGAGTCTGCCCCCAGTTTGACAACGCCGCGTACCGCGAACTCTGCGCAAGCACATCACACGACACCTTCATCTGGACCTTTATCCTCGCATACAGTCCCTCAGCCGTCTGCGGCATCGCCGTTTCGAGAACCGTTCGACCCCATGGAACCAACAGAACACATCGACTCCCAACTCGCCGCGCTACGAACCATGATGACCACATCTGCCATGCCTATACCCCTCCCCCCTCCGCAGACTTCGCCGACCGCGTCCTTGCCGCCAAACACGTCCGCGAACGGCAATTCCGGCTCTGGATTGACGTACGACGCCTTTTGGTCGACGCATTCCTCCGCGACCTCGTATCGGGTCTTGCTTGCCAGCCAGGGCGCGACGCAAGGGCGCTCTTCCGCCCCGCTCCAGGCTTACGCGAGCGCGCCCGCTGCGCTCCCGACATCCTCCACAAATCACGACGCACCTAACGGAACCCCGTCGCGTGCACATCCTTAACACTGCTCGTATGGCCAGAGAGCTGTGCTGTGTAAGGGCCCTGGGGAGCTTTGGATATCATCCTCGTCGTGCCGTCATTCACTCGTGCTTACATATAAGGTCCATATAATCTATAGTGTACCGGGAATATTTCATCCGCTGCTTGGTCTTCCTGAGCATTCCTGCGCTCGCAGATTGACCACGAGCGGTGCAAAAAGCAAGACAACGTGTCCCAGGCAGGATTCGAGCCTGCGTCTTCACGGACTTGTGAGTGCCACAACGTGATGATCTGACCACTAATCGACAAGGACCGAAGGTGAAGACGGTAGGATCTAGACCCCTGGCATACACTCAAAGCTTAAGGGTATAAAATTTCAAAGAGTACGATTCCGACGATCCCAGCTTCCGCCCCAGGCCCGAGTCCATTTTCAACTACTAGCTATCAAGCATATCCACTACGTCCTTTCGATCGATGATGCCTATATCCAGGGTATACACAGTACTCCAAGTTTGTGGCGTGCCGTAGGATGCCCATTGCTCCGGAGAAGGGCTCAGCGTAAGCCGGATGGCCTCGGTAACCTGCCCATCCTCCGCGCAACAGAGGAAGTCCTTGGACACCGCGGTACACGACTCGTCATCTAGGAACCAACTCGAGTTGTTGACGTGCTCGGGGTGAGCGATGTCGTGAGTAACCCCGAGGCGTGGAGAGTCTTCTTCCATTAATGGCGTAGCGGTGGACTGACCGATCATTGTGTCGACAGGCCCGTGCGCTTGACCGGCTTGGGAGGTCACTGTGACCCGCATCCTGTACGAATCCTCCTCAGTATCGGGGAGGCAAATGCAACTGTTGAACTCGATGGTGATCGCGGAGGACCACTCAAGTCTCGACAAGATAAATCGATATGTCGGTGGTCTGGGTTTTGCCGACAGCGCCGCTGGGTGTATCCTTGCGCCTCGAGCTCTCGTATGCGCCACTCAGGGAGCAAGATATCGTAGGTCGCAAACGCGTCGCTCAAGCTCTCCGGCGGCGCCTCGATCCACGGACTGCTCGTCATAACCCTTGTCGGCAGATACACCTCCACGACCTCGGGCGGCTCCCACTGTGCGAAAACTTCGTCCGTGAGCGAGACCGTGCGATAAACGATCCCGTCATCGTCCTTGTCCATGCCGATGTAATACCCGTTCGACATCCAGGTGCGGTTCGCGTGCAAGAAGAGGCCGGTGAGGTTTCCGTCGCCGCCCACGCAGGCCAGGACGCCGATGTAGATGGAATGCCTCGAGCCTTCCTTGGGGGGCAACACCGGCATCCGCGTGCGGATCCCGAACCCCGTCGACGTGTACTCGGGAAATGGGACTTCGAGCCCGCCCAGCCGCTCCGCGAGCTGCAAATGCGGCTCCGGCTCCATCTCCGCACACCCCGCGAAATCACTCGGCGCGGACGCGAACAGGTTGCGTTCCCGCGGGAGCACGTTGTCCAGCGTAAAGTAATGCACCGCCGGGCGTATCCCGTCCGGGTGCGCCTCGGGGCGCAGCGCGCGGCCCCACGCAAACAGCGTCTGGTCCGGGGCCTGCCTCAGGATCGCCTCCTGCAGGCGCGCGAACGCGCCGCGGCCCTCGCCGTAGATCGTCGGCATCATGACGTCGAAGAGGCCCATCAACGAGTACGCCTCGTCCTCAACGCGCGTCGTGACGCGGCGCGCGGCCCACGCCATGCGCCGCGCGACGCTCACCGTGCGCAGCGGCGTGTGGTGCAGGAGCACGCCGCGCTCGATGCCAGTTACCTCTGCGACTGCCGCCGCAAGGCTGCTCAGCGTGCCGAGGGGGCGCCAGTCGCCGGCGAGGAAGACGACGCGGAGGGGCGCGAGGAGCTCTTGCAGCGTCCAGCCGCGCGTGAACCACTTGCTGCGGCAGAAGGAGGAGGCGGCGGCGCGCGGGTCCTCGTGGCTGCGCACGTCGAAGAGGAAGGCGTAGCAGACGGTGGACTGTGCGTACCACTGGTACATCGAGTTGATCGCCTCGGAGAGCTCGGCGCTGCTGGACTTGTCGATGCAGCAGGAGTCGATCCAGAGGAGGGTGTAGCCGTTCTCGCGGGCGTAGGCGCAGCAGTCCCGGATCTTCGGGGATACTTGGGAGAGCAGGGTAGGTGGGGGTAGGCCGTCGGGAGGGGTTCGCTGCAGCTGTTTGCTGATCCGGAGGACGTCCTTGTAGGATTGCTCCCCTGCTACGTCCCAGACGTGCGAGAGGATCGCATACCGCACGGTGCTCGGGTCGTGATGCCATTCAAAGGCACCCGTGTAGGTGTTCAGAAGTCGCATTCGGATTGGGCGTGTGCATCGATTGCACTACTCGACGCGGAGGCTACAAGACGTCGAGTCAGTCCTGAGTATCTACTAACTCGCGCAGGCTATCATGTTCGACAGATACTCACAGATGCTCGAAGTTCCTCAGTATCACGGCAGGATCACCAATGCGATAGTGGCCGTCCAGATTCAACCAGGAGATCGAAGAACGACGACATAGCCCCCCGGCGGCTGCAGTGGGACACTGATGCACAGTTAGACTTCCCGCGGCTGTTGACTCCAGGTCACTGCGGCGCGTCTAAACAGAGTAGCACTCGTCAGCAATTATGTTCCCGGCTTTGGTCAAAACAGGGTACGTAGTATGTCGGCAGTCGTGATAGAGCTTACACCCCAGATACACTGACCATCCCGCAGCACATCACATCTTTCAGCTTGCTACGGCGACTGTATGCCATCACGACACCGAACCCGATACAACTACATTGCATCGCAGTATGATACATCGTGAACATACCCGCCCGGAATGCATCTCTGGGGTCAACGTGTGATCGTTCTCCCTTCCCTCAAAAATATCACCTTTGTCTGCCTAGGGAAAACCATAGCCGGCACATAGATGAATCAAACACTTTATTCGTCTCCAACTTCAAACATCAATCACCTAGACAATACCACCACCATCGCCATCAGTCCCACGCACCCACACGGTACACCTCCAAGCCCGCCAGGCTCCAGATGTCCCTCACTCGCAGTCGGACGACGCGTCCCCGGTGTCGACGCCCGTCGGCGCCGGGGGCGCCGCGACGCTGCCCGCACCCCCGCTCGCCTTCGGCTGCTGGGTGAGGTCGACGAGCTGCGTGCCGTCTGCGATCGGGCCTGTGGGGTTCGCGGGGCACGAGCCCGCGGGCGAGAGCGGGGTGGTCTGGCCGAAGGGGATCGTGCCCGGGGCGCCGACCGCGACGCCGCCGACGAACGTGGCCTGCGACGAGCCCTGGAACTGGCACTGGAAGAGGCCCTGCAGCTCTGCGTTCTTCGGTGCCTTCTGGCAGTACTGCACGGCCTGGGACGTCGGCTGCAAGGGGAGGCACGCAGTGGCATCAGCGCCGTGTGCACGTAGATCACATCGAGGAGATGGGGAGGGGAGGGAAGAGGGGAGGGAGGTACGTACCGTGTTGCGCGGCTGCTGCGAGAAGATCTGTGCGAGCCTGATCATGTCCGGGTCGTTGTTGAGTGTCTTGGCGAGGTCGATCATCGCGTCGGCGGAGTCCTGCTGGGCGCACGGGTCCGCCGCTGCGAGGAGCGTGCCGAACGCGGTTACAGCGATGGGGTTGCACTTGTCCGCGCCGCCAGCCTTGTTCTGTAACAGTTCGTCAGCGGATAAGTCGTGATGTGGAACAGATCTGAGAGCTGTAGGACATACGCAGGCATCCTCCCAGGGAGTCGCCGCAGCGACGGTGTCCTGAGAAATCCGCTTCTTCATCGCATTCCGCTTCTTCGTGGCAGAGCAGGTTGAAGCCGGGGGCGCAGCAGCGGCGGTGGACGCAGCGGCAACGGACGAGACAGCCGATGCAGCTGCGGCGGTCGAGGCAGCTGCAGGTGCGAAGGAAGTCACAGCGGCGGCGGACGATACAGCAGCGGGGGCAGACGAGGCGGGAGGTGCCGCCGAGCCGGCGCTGGAACCACTGCTGACGTTGGCGAGACCAGGGTCCTGGGTGATGTCGCTGAGCTGCTCGCCGTCAGGGATGGGGCCCGTCGGGTTCGCGGGGCATGATCCAGCGGGCGAGAGGGCTGCGCTCTGGCCGAACGGAATGGTGCCGGTGCCGCCGACCGCAACACCGCCAACGAAGGTGGTCGCCTTCGCACTCTGGAACTGGCACTGGAAGAGGCCGTTGAGCTCGGCGTTCTTCGGAGCCTGCTGGCAGTACTGCACGGACTCGCCGGTGGGCTGAACGGTGCGCGCTCAGTTGGTAAGCTCAGGCAAGAGTGACGGAGACAGGTGTGGTGCGCACCGAGTTACGCGGCTGCTGGGAAAAGATCTGGGCGAACTTGATCATGTCCGGGTCGTTGTTGAGTGTTTTGGCGAGGTCGATCATCGCGTCCGCAGAGTTCTGCTGGTCGCAGGGCCCGGCTGCGGCCAAGAGGGTCGTGAATGCTGTTACAGAAATGTTGCTGCACTGGTCCGCTCCGCCCGCCTTATTCTAGAATGGGGCGGGGTCAGCGTGACATTTACTCAGAGGTGCTAAGAGAAAGTACGTACGCAGGCATCGACCCACTTGGTGGTCGAGGCGGAGATGGTCTGTGAGATGCGCTTCTCGAGCGGCACGGCGTTCACAGCGATCGCAGTGAGGGCGAAAATGAGGGAGGTGGCGAACTTGACCATGATGAAAAGAAAGACGGCGAAGTGAAGACGAAAGAAGTGTAAAATTCAGTGTCCGAGCACAGCTCAGAGCAAAGTGGAAGAGAAGAGAAGAGAATGGGGAACTCGTCGCTGTCGCAGCTCCCATGTTATATACGCAGTTTGGGATTACGTCGGACGCTGCGTGATTGTCTCACTGCTGCGATTTCTGCATAGGGTTGCTGTACTCGCAGGATTCAAGGGGAGTATCTGAGGGGCAGATTTGGTTACAGGCTGATGAAGGAGGCATGCGATGATGGAGGTCGCGCCGCCCGCTGCAGCGCCTCAAGCGGGCTGCATTGACGACGTGGATTCGGAACGCGGTCATGTGAGCGCGTACTGACACAAACACCGGCCCGCGCCACTGCTGACGGTATGTTTATGTCGCAAATGCTGTTCTAGCAGTGTGCGATCATGCACTCTCCGCTAGCCGAAGGGGCCTTGCACATCCCACATGCCAGTGGGTCCAGCGCCCGAGGTCCCCGTCCCTGCCAACGAGGGCTCTCTTTTAAAGCGACCAGATAGTGCTGATCGCATTACTTTGTCAATCCATCATTTAACTCACGTGTAAGGACGCATGTGGGGAGCTGGAATACGCGTTAGCCCGATGACATGCCAAGCCAAGCCTACAGTTTCTAAGTTCGTAGTATAGTAGTAGTACTCACAGACATGTAAGAAAAAGTTAGAGACCCCCCTTGCGCTGTCGTGGGCCCAACCGGGAATTGAACCCGGGACCTCGCGCAGGTTCGGACGGCCCGAAGCGCGAATCATACGACTAGACCATTGGGCCGACATAGCGATGGTTTTTGTCAAAATCAGGGTCCGAAGAGTACTAGACGCGTAGAGATGCTTTGGGCGCTAGCGGCGCTACCTACGATCTCGATCTCGATCAATATCATACTAGTGCTCCAAGGGCCAACATCCAGTAAGCTTGACATCGAACTACGAAGACCAGACCGCCCACACTCATCACTGCTTCTGAGGATGGTGCGTAGAATAGCGTGCGGATAGACTTGTTGAGCATCATATAACACTTCTCGTGACAGTTTGGTGATATCGAGGACCTCGTGCTTTCCGGCGCGCTCTTCAACCCCCCCTCTCGCTCGACATCCCCTGTGCGTTCTCGGTCGCCATCACCCAAACCCGCAGCATGGATCAACAAAGATGAGGACTACGAGTACGACTCCGACGCCGAGCGACGCGCGGAGGTCGAGGCACACATCGCCTCGCAGCAGCAGCCAGACTCCATCGGCATGGGCCCCGGGCGCACGGGAGTGAAGGGTGTTATCCGCGACCGCGATGAGGCCGAGTCCATGGCGCGCTCCAAGCGTGCGGAAGAAGTCCGAGAACTCAATCGCGCGATGGAGAAGGCGAGCCTTGGTGGTATGACTTGGGCGGAGGAGGAGAAAGTACGGCTCGCGGAGACAGCAAGGCTAGAGGGTCGGTTTGCAGAGCCCAAGGCTGCAAGAGGAGGCAGGTTCGGACACCTGCGAGAGGTAGGCGTGCGTAGCTTCGTACAGGCGGTCGAGGACGACCGCGAGGTATGGGTGGTTGTGCATATCTACGATCCGGTGCGTTTCTCCCGCATTTACTACCATGGCGTTACCTCATGCTGTACTCGTGCTTCCACACGACCCTCGTCTTACATGTGTGTAGTCATTAGACAGGTGTGCCGCCGTGGACGAGACGCTCTCCCGGCTGGCCCGGATCTACACCTCGACCAAGTTTCTGCGCGCGCGCGCAGGCGCAATAGGCTTCGCCTCATCATCGGTCTCAAAACCCAGCCTGGGGAACGTTTCGTCGCTGAACTCTTCGCGTTTACTGCCACGCCGGGGAGGTGCGACCGTACGGCGAGGCGCGCAGGACAGGGACGAGCTGTTTGATGACGACCACGAGGAGGATGATGGGGACGATGATGACGGCCACGATGAGGAAGGCCAGTGGGAGGACGACCAGGTAGACACTGGCGTCCTCCCCACGATGCTCATCTACCGCGGTGGCGAACTTGTCCACTCGTGGGTGCGCGTCGACTGGGAAGCTAAGCAAGGGCTCGAAGAGTTTCTCAAAAGGTGACGTGCCATTCTGTTCCCTCCTCCGCCGACAATCGCGCTATGAATAACAGTCGCTAATACGCGTACGCGCGCACTGCTTGTAGACATGGCATTCTCACATCTTCGCGACATGTCGGTGGCGCATCGACAACAGAGCCATACGCCGACGGCTCTGATGAAGACGACTTCGATGATGGGGAGCTCGTGTTCGGGAACAGCGATGACGAGCGATAAGTCCCGTTGCGGGATGTCGGGCGGGATTGTATTTGTTGGAGAAGATATTGGGCCGATGTGCTTTTTACCTGGGTCATGCCTGATGTGGTTCATACGTGATTCTCATCTGATACATGACGTTATCGACAATACACTGTAAACTAGATGGTTCACGCGCCCCGAGAGCTCAACCCGAAGTATGTAGCACTATGCTTCCTTCTTCCAGAACCCCAGAAGCGCCGCTAGACATCATAATAGTTCTTTCTCTTCGTGTTATACGCATCTTCAACAGCAGAGCGAATGCAGATTCACACACGACGGAGACTGAACATGAATAGGCATCACCCAGGAAGTCGGAGAGGCAAAACGAGATTGAATTAGATAGCTACGAGAGTAGAGCACAGCGCATAACGATACATATATGATAGCCAACAAGATCATCCCCTTCGTGACGAATCACACCAAGGCGGCAATAACGGTGCAGAGCAGTATAGCAGGAACAACAGTGAAAACAAACAGCGACGGAGGCACAGATAGATAGAGAGTGTGTGTCCAAGGGGGAAAACCGGGTGCGAGCGACTTGAAGCAACTTGCGGGCCGGGTCATTCACTCATGTCACGGCCAGGCTTCAACGGAGCGTGTTCCACCTCGACGACGAAGATGTCCGAATGGACGTGGATGAGAGTGCGCATGTAAAGGTTCTGAAGTTTCGCTAGATGCGAGCCGGGGTGGAGGGCGTATCGTGGGTCGGCCCCAGAGACCTTCAATGCTCTCTGCCGGTACCGTTTAGCACCGTGTTGATATATATGCAGGGGGTAAGGCGACGAACGATGAGGAGGTCTTGATACGCAAACGCGACGGCTACCGCGACTTGTCCGTTGGACATCCCCTTGACCGAAATCGTTTCGAGGAACTCGTACTTCTCGTACCCAGGCCACTGTCAAGAACGATGCGCATTAGCTCTTGGGTTTCTGCCATAACCCGCGCCAGGTGCATACCATGAACTTGACCGTGATAGTCGTGAGCCCCGACATCTGAATGGTGTTATGCATGAAGGATGGCATCTGCACCCGCAGGGCTGAGATCGGCATGGTGATCAAGTCGGCCATGTTCGCACTGCTCTCTCTCCCGCGCGTAATCGGAATGGGACTAAGAAGCGCCCGGACTGTGCCGTGGGGCTTGTAGAACGCGAGGTCAACCTTGGACCTAGGTATAAGACAACGCGACATCTTGAGGCCAGAACAGCGGGCGGGCGTATTGGATGACTATGTGCAGAGGAGGCTCCAAGAGAACAGAGAACTGGAGACCAGGCGAGGAGACTGTGTGCCAAGCGGTGGCCATCGCGAGAGGGAATAAGTATCAGTGGAAGAGACAAAGCGACAGAGGACGAGGGGGGCGGGATAAAGCGTTTGCAGCAATGGCGCGGTCGTCAAAGCTGGACACAGAGGGCGGGCCATCGAGCGCGTAGAATGGTGCATAGCAGAGACCGAGCGGGGCCGTCCAAAGCAAAGCGCACACTGCTTGGACCAGTGTGGGCAAGGCGTCGGCAATCTGAAAAAGACACGCGTGAATGAAGTGCAAGCGATTCGCGCCAGAGCCACTCCGCCGCGAGGCATCTGTCAAAGCATAGGGCCAAAGGGCGAGCGCGTTTTCTGTCGCGTCAAGTGATGGAACAAGCGGAACATAAGGGGGGTTCACTCAGCTTTGATAGTTTGCCTAGTAAACGAAGGAGTGGAGTGTTCTATGCTAGCCACATGTTGTACAGAACGGTTCTGGCGCCGTCGAGAACCCTTCCGCATTATGGTCGTGACTACACATGCAAAGGTCAGTATTAGAGATAGAGGTACACCTTATGTGCATTACAAAGTTACCCTTCTGATTTCAGCGTAGGAAATCAAGGGCTGTCTAGTGATGCTACTGAAGGGGCAAATGCTAACGAGTTCAAGCCACTTACAACGATGTTCGCATTCTTTGGCGTCTAATGCGTCGTGTGGATCCATTTTAGGCAGGTGTTGTATTCGACGTATCAGGACGCTGCATGATGGACATGCGTTCGAAGAAAATGGAGCAGAGTATTTATCAAACGCACAATTCAAATGCAATGTGCTCTTTGACTTGTAATTATGCACCCCTATGTGATAAGATAATCAAGAGACGGGGATATTGTAGAGCATCACTCCCACCACGGGCGCCTTTTGTGAGCCTCAGGCTCGGAGGGGTCGAGAATAACGTGTTTGCCATCTCAGTGCAGTTACGACTAGCGTTCATGATTGTATTTCTAGTATCGTTATGAAAGTCCTACGCTGGTAGAGCAGACACCTGCACGTTATAAGACTACGGGAGTAAATCGCGCCTGTGTAGTCATCGATGATGACTACCTTACACAAGCAAATTGAATCTCGTCCGAAGCTTCAGCCCAAAAGCGCGCCTCGACCACGACCTTCGCCTTTCCTGAAAGCAAGTTGAAGCTTACCCATTGAATTCCAGATGCCCCCAGTATTTCCAGTTGGCGACTCACGTTTCGTTCGCTCAGGCTCCGCCAGATTGTTCTAGTCCTAAAGTGACCTATGTCAGTCCATGGCAGGTACATACAATTAGACCATTTCTTCGTTCAAGGGGTCTTCATTGCATATATTTGTGCGTATGTTTGTGGTCTTCGGCTACGCTCTGTGGCAATATGGGCATTCAGCAACATATCACATCTCGACATATGGTACTACTTAACCTGCGTCAAAGGTAGTACATGCACACGAAACCACATTCACGACCACATTTGGAGGGATTATTATTAGCAGCTGCAACGTCAGAGCGCGGTGCGGTCGCCTGGTCTCAAAAATGCCCGGACGCTGTCTCATAACACACTGATGTACACGTGAGCCATCAACTTTTCCCAGCGTACCCTTCTCTCCACTCTGTACACACCGACAGAACCGTGCACGATCAGCTGCGTCACGCGTGATCACGGCCTTCGTCGCAGATGCATCTTCGGAGAAGCGGGCGAAACCTCGGGCCACCCACTCGAGAGGGGCGCATCATCCTCTGGCGGTCCGTGTACATTGGTCATCTCTGGTCATGCGCGCCAACACACGGCGTCCGCGTCGGCAATTACGCCGTAAGACGGGCATAGGGGGATTCGATCACACCGCGCCGCGTACGAGATGAGGTCGACTTCCTGCCTTGCCCCTCTTCTACGGGCTCCCGCTGGCCAGCAGGTGCGGTCAGATGATGCAGCTTCAACGCTGGACGTAGATCGCTGGCGGCTGCGTTCGAGATATTTAAGGGGGCGCGCTGGCATACTCGACAACGCCTGCATCCCTACACGCTTACCTGCACCGCCGATTCGAACATGGCACTTAAGTTGCTCACCGCTCTTGTTCTCTCGTGCAGCCTCGCACTCTCTGCATTGGCGGCGGGGCCATTCCCAGGGCAAATCAAGAATTTGGTCACGTTCGGCGATTCCTACACGGACGTTGTAAGTATTTGCCGTGACACTGCTTGGTAGAGAACAAAATCTCACATTCAATGTAGGACGGACACGCAGACGGCGGTATTGTCTGGCCCGTCTATGCCGCGCAGGACGGTCACTTCAAGCTGTTCCCATTCGCCAAGTCCGGCGCGACGTGCTCAAACAACCTGACTGATCGGCCCTTCCCTTCCGTATTCGAGAGCCAGCTCCCGCTCTTCTTTACGGAGAAGGCCAACGGATCGCTTCGGCTGAACCCCGAAGAGACGATCTACACGCTCTGGATCGGCACCAACGATGTGGGCGCGAACGCGCTTCTCACCGGCTCCCAGCCGGCTGGCGTCAGCATAGTTGACACCGTCTCCTGCGCCGTCAACTGGGTGAAGGTGATGTATGCAGCGGGCGCGCGCAACTTCATCTTCCAAAACGTGAGCGAACTCGAACGGTATGCCTGCCGTACGCAGAAGATACTCACTATCTCGGGCGCAGATGATTCCACTGGAGACGACGCCGCTCTACTCCGCCAACTCGTACCCCAACCGGTACTGGACCGGCCCGCGCAACACCACCGCATGGAGTGTCTCCATGGCCGAGCTTACGAAGTCAGGGAACGCTATCGCCGACCTGATGCTTCGGGCCCTGACTCCATCGCTGCACGGCGCACACCTCGGTGAGCTACGACGGTCTGTAGTGCATTCGCGATACGCTGAATGACGCACCTCTAGGCCTGTTCGACTCGCACGCCCTCTTCACGGACATGATCGCCCACCCGCAGCTGTACTTGAACGGCACAGCTCCCTTGAACGTGACCGGCGCCGTTCACGCATGCATGTTCCAGGAAGGCGAATCGACGGGCGACCCGGGTGTGTGCACCGACGCTGTGGGGACCGACCGCGACAGCTTCCTTTGGTGAGTGGAGCTCCCGGGTCTCGACTTGGAAGATTGAGTTGACGCCGTGCGACAGGTTCGACGAGCTGCACCCCTCGGAGCAGACAGATCGCAAGATTGCCGAGATTATGACGGATACTATCCTCCGGAAGTCCGAGAAGTGGATCACCTGGCTCTCGTGAGACGGTCGCTCTCACATAGAGGCCCCTGGTGGTAAAAGCAGAGTTCAATCTGCAACGTTGTATATTATCACTGTACTTTCACTGCATGAACGGGGCACTTACTCATGAGTTTATCCCTCGGAAGTTCAGGTATCTTGAGCGATATTCAGACTTTCACGTAGAAGGTTGCATCAGTTACAGCACCACGATGAAGCTTAAGCTTTAAGTATGGCCCCATGATCATACGAAAATGATGCGAAACAATGATACAATTCATGTGAAAGTTACAAAGTACATACGAAGGCTGTATCTCCAACACGGGTCGCAATCCGACATAAGACTATCCGGTACGATCTTGAGATGAAGAGTTGATCTCCCTCGCGAACGGTTCAAGACTCTCCCGTACACGACGCGAACGACGGCTAGAAAGAGTCCCAAATATCAACCCGCGAGGTGTAACTTTCGATGAGGAAAAAAACCGCCCTCGCAGGCTTTATATAATCGGCGCCTGGCCACTCTCCCGCGCACGGACCTTGGGCGCTTGTGCCTTCCCTTATATTCTGCGGGCGCGTGAGGGGGCGGCTTCTTTACAGTCAACTCGGTCTCTGAAGCTGGCGTTTCGACTCTTGTGGGACGTTCTACCTTGGGCCTCGTCATTAGGCGCGGTTTACAGGCCGAGAAGAGGGATCTTACGAGTCTGAGACTGGGCATACCGTCGGCTGTATAATGCACCACTGGTCGCACGGTTAATCAGTCTTTGGCACATCTTCGTAGTTTCACGAGCAGTATCTGTTGGTGTAGTACGTTCTTGTACCTCTTGTTCATTCGGTAGGAATACTACTATAATGAACTTCGATTCATTCCACTGGCCATGCAATTTGAGGCGCTTCGTGCGGTAGTGCAATTTTTCGCGGTACCCTGTGATCATCTTGAACATCAATTTTTTTAGCGTTCAAGCGTTCAACGTTCAACGTTCATGGCTATGAGGCCCGTATTCCTTGTGTGCAATGTGAGTGCTCCACTTTTGCAACAGGCGAGTCGAAAACTGATCGGCGCCATCCAACAGATGTGGTTCCATGACCGTGGCGTGCCGCAAGCTGAGCGTCGTGTGCATTGACTCTCCTTGATTTCACCAGAAGGCACTTTGGTCCTTGTGACTTACAATGATCGCCCACGTCTGCAGTGACCAGTCTGACTCAACATCATCTTCGCAAGTTGCACAAGAGCTACGGGAGCAAAAACATCGCCTGCGGTCACACCACGTTCTGGCCGCTGCCGTTCTACACCATTCATTCGCCCCTTGTCTGACTCATTTGCTGGCGGATCAGCCGTACCACCCTGCTCACCAAAACCCAACCGGCCATTCAAAACAAACATTGCATCCGCCACACCACGCACGACGTCCTTACGTGGCGCGCAGCGACATCACCTCCCATCGCGACTGCCAGCCCGTATTCAGTGCGCCCTCTCTTCTGCCGTCCCCGTATGGCGTTGCGACCCTCACGCCCGCTCCAGCGCAGCCGCTTCGCTGATTGCGCGGCCCCTTCCCGCCTTCTCCCGGATCCCAGCATTCAATGTCATTGTCAATGATACGGGATGCCCTGCGGCGCGGCGCGTGTGCCATCACGGCGCAGACAAGCGTGTCCGCTGGATGAACAATCATGCACCGCGGGCCCCCGCTCTGGGACCGGTACGGTGTCCGTTTTGTGAAACATTACTGTTACAGAACGTGCAGATGACGAGGGCGGAGGGCATCACGTCCGCGCTGATTTCGATTTTATTTTTGCGCGGGGCGTGAGGCTGATGGTGTCGATACCTCTCTGCAGGGCTGCCTGCCTCTGAGTCTTCATCAGCGCAGGTCGTCAGCATCGGCCGATCCGACGCGGTGGATTCGAACGTTTCGCATGTCGACGCCACCATGCCGTCGCTCGTCGCCTAGAATCGAATCGCTACGCGGGGGCACACGGCGTGCATTTTCGTCGTGCATTGATCAAGTCCGTAAGAACAGAAAGCAAGCCTCGGGTGCCTCGTTCGAACGGCAACACCCCGGCCCTGCTGATCTGCCACCCGCGCGACATTTCTGATATCGGCCTTTCTCGCAGGTGCGGCACGCCCAAGATGATGCCCGCTTTGTGGCGCACCGAGTCGTTATTCACCACTGGCCCTCGGTGAGCGATATCATGTGCCGTGCGCGTGCGATGGGACAGTACCTGATGGCATGTCCGTTTCCGCGCAAGCTCGCATGCCGGCAATGTCGAGATGCCCTGGATAGAAGCACCAGAGGCCGAGGAATTGACAACCGGCACGCGTGCGCGTGCGCAGCGACTGGACGTCGGCATCACTGCGCGCTCGCATATTTTAGCATGTGCAGATCCCCCCCAACTTGAAGGCCACTTTGAATTTTGGTGCTCCGTCGCCGTTTGCGACTCCGCGAGCATCACCCCGAATCAGACGTGATGTGGACGCGGGAGCCGGCCGCGTTTGTCCACCTCCTGGGGCTTCCGGCGCAGAAACCTACCAAACGCGCGAATTTCCATCACCCCGGAAGTTGCAGCGGGTCTTCCGCCCGGCCTCTCCCAGCTCGGGATCTCGTAATGCCCGGAGACCAGTCCGTCTGGGCGACTTCTGATGACACGTCCCAGCCACGCCTCTTCCAAGTTCCAGCCGTCAAACGGTCAAGCCACACGTCGACGTCTGGCTCCCCTGCCGTAACGCAACACGCCCTCGCCCCTCGCAACCGCGCAGACGCGTCCTCCCAGTGCCAGGCCTCCCACAAGTGCGCAAATGCAATCACTCCCTGCACACGCCCACGAGCCAATGCCGGATCCTGGTGCGCGCACGCTCCCACGGCGCACCCCGGGCCTGCAGATCACTTCGCACGGCCGTGATGGCTCTGATGGGCCGCCGTCGTCCGTCGTCCGAGATCTGATGGGCTCTGCGGCGGGGAGGCGTGGGATCGCGCGCGCGCGACCCTGCGCGTGCCACCCGCCGCGCCGTCGCGTCGCTCGCCGTCGCCAGACTCCAGCTTCGGCGTCGGGCACCGCGGGCGACGGGCACGGTTCTGAGGGGCGGGTCGGGGGCGCTCCGCGGGGACACATGCTGGTATGTCGCGCCGAGTCCCGACGACGCCGGCGGGGCGCAGCGGGCGAGCACTGGCATCTGCTCTTCCGTGCGTGCATGATATCACGCTGCGGACGCACGCCCATCAGTCTGGGGGCACGTTCTGGACAGTGCTTTCGAGTCAATCAGTGGCCTCCGTCACGGTGCGCGGTCAGATCCAGGGCGCGTTCGCGATTTCTTGATGCACTCACCCGTCCCCAGCAGCTAGTCTTGACGCGGACGCGATTCAGAAGAGGGCGCCGTTCCCAACCCCTAACGGGTGCAGTAGCCCTGGACCACCGCACAGAGCTCGCCCACGCGGGCAGTGGGCTTGCCAGCATCCTCGGGCACCCCCGCGCGGCCTCGTCCAGTCTCGCACAACCTGTCGGGGCATCCCCGCGCGCATTCCCACCGTGCGCGGGCCCTGCGCCCTCCCGTGCGCCCTGCTTTCGCGCCATTCGCCCGCTCGCGCGAAAATGGAGAGTCGAGAGCCGAGAATACCACGCACGCGCCGTAACGGCCCAGCAATCGTCCACGCGCGGGCTTCTCCCATTATGTTGCGCGCGCCCTGCGATCAACCAGGCGGGTCGCCACGACGACAAGGTATTCTTCCGCCAGGCCCGTATACGGCAGGCGTCGCCATTTTCGTGCGCTTTGAGAGCGTTCCGTCGGGCGTCCTCCTCGAACTCAGCGTGAGCGTGATGGGACCTTGCCACGCGCGGCCACCATCCCCACGTGCGTAGCACTGGCAGCCCAAGCGGACGGCCTTGACATCACGCATCCCGACACCGTGCGCGACGCGAGCTCGAGCGGGGGCGCGCGCGCGGGCCCAGGTGCGCACCTGCCTGCTCTGCGCGGAACGAAACGACACGATCAGGCCGGGGGCAGGTGGTGGCGCACTGGGAGCCGCGCCACTGTGGTCCGCCGGGCTGGGGCGATCGAGGAGGGCGTTCATTTAGAGCTGCCTTTTGGGGAGGTGTGTGTCCCACCGCGGGCTGATGCGCTGATGGGCCCCGGTCTCAGCGTAAGCAGCGCGGGACGCACGGGGGGTGGGAGCTGTGGCCGAGTGTGCGCGCGAGGAGCCCCACGCGTGCACGGTGCGGCGTGGAGCGGGAAGCCCGAGACTCTGAGAGACGAGTCTCCGCGCGCGGCGTCTGCCGCGCGTCGACCTGTGCGACTGCGAGGGCTGGCGCTGCGGGCGCGCCATCAGCTGGACGCTACGCTTGTTCTCGATATGGCCTGCGTTGTTCTGCAATAATCCGACTCGTCCGCGCACTGGCACTGATCGATGTGACTGCAGCGGCGGGCGCTGTTCGACGGCCAGACACATGTTGCAGCTGAGGCAGACACACGCCCGGTGCGCCTTCTGGCTGGGTCGTGCGGATTACGTACCGGCGTAGGCACGCCCACGCGGGCGAACCCGAGGAGAGCAGGCCGTTTCCCTTTCTGTGCGCACGCAGAGCCTATCGGACCTCCGTGGAGAGCTGCTTAATTAACGAAAGAACGCCCCGAAGCAGGCCCGGCGACGCCCACGCCCACGCCCGGCACGCCCCCGCGCCGAAGCGTCCGCGGCAGACGGCGCACCGGACGCGGACGCACGGTGGACAGGTGATGCGCCCGCGCGCGGCATCTGACCATATGCAGCGCGACGACCCTGAGTGCGCGCGCGCCTTCGCCCAGCTTCGCTGATCGCTCCTCGCACGCCGCCGGGACTTTTCGCCTGCTTTGGGCGGCGGGGGACACCCGGGCTGCGCCGCGCCCCCAGACGACGTCTCCTGGGACTGGGCCCGTCTGCAGACCCTGAGCCTGAGTACGCCCCGGCGGGCGTCGTGGCGAACCCCGAGCTCGCCGTTGGTCCGTCGGCGAGATGCAGGGTGCGGAGTATTTTGCGGTGGCGGCGCGCGCTGGACATCGTAGGATGGAGGAGGTGCTGCGGTCGGCCTAACATGGGTAGCCCGGAGGACCGAGCGCACGGTGAGTGTGGGACGTACCGTAGCTTGCGTTTCACGGCGACATGTCCCCTTCGAGCGGGTGGCATGTTTCCCAGCTGCAGTCAGAGTTCGTAGACATTATGCCCGCGGTGGGGTCCTCGAAACCGCCATTGTTTGTTGCGGTAGAACAGATGTCGATGCGGGTCGAGATTCATTCAGTGATCTTCCCGTCCCGAGTTCGGACATCTGTTCGAGAAGCGTGAGCCCGCTGCTGCATGATGCACACATGAACAAGTCGCTCAGGTACGAGAAGGACGCGACGGGCCACCACGCACCCCCGTTCCAGACGTCATGCGCCCGCCCGCCCCAATTGCAGGCCCCGCTTCGCGCAATCTCGTACCATTCCAATCTCGCAGCAGGACACGTCCAATCCTTGTGCGATCACAATACAACTCAGCTGCTGCGCCCAGCGCCCAGCCTTCCACCCAAGAACCCCCGACACGCCCCAGGACGCGCGCACAGAAATAACGGCACCGGATGCGGATCCCCCACCGCACGCAGACACGCCCAGCGCGCGCCCGCGGCCGACGAGCCGCTAGAAGCACGCCCCCAAGGCTCTCCGGACGGGCAGACGCCTGGACACTGGAAACTGGAAGCCTCGCCCTGATAGACACCCGGACGCCCTGGGGGGTGATATTGCCCGGCCACCCACCCCTCCGCCGCACCGTGACGTCTCTCCGGCGCGCGCGCCGTTCCGCCCATGGCCACGCTGTCCAATAGACGGCGCGCGGCGCGAGATTGCATTAATCTCGGCGCGGGCGTGCCCCAGTGCGCTCCGCGACGCCTGCCGCACTGGGGCGATCTGCGCTGGCCCGGCGTGCAGGGCAGGCTGGAACGGACAATTGACGCGTGCCGTACGTCAGCGCGGAGCCCGCTGCTCTCCCAGCGGAACAGCGGCGAAGCTAAGGACGCGCGGACCTGCGAGCCTCCAGATGCATGATGAGTAGTGTGTGCGACTTCGGGGGTGGACGTCGACGTCGGACGTGTGGGATTGGATATTGAGCGGCTGCGTACCTGGCCAGCCACCCCGGGGCCTCGCAATTATCGACGCGGCCTGGTCCCGCGTCACGTCCTGTCGTCCTCCACGACACGATGCATGTGGGCCATCGCAAGAGGGCGAGGACGCTGGATCTGCGGTTCGGAACAGCGGCAGTGGTGGTGACCGTCCCCTCGAGGCCTCACTTACTCCCGCCGCCACCCGCCCCGGTACGTAACGCGGGACGAGCGGCGATCAACCAACGCTCGATACGACTCTCCGAGTCCTCGATGCGCCGGCCGGACCAAAGGACTGTATGGGTCGCCTCGAGGGCTGGGTGACTGGCAGGCTGCCGCGCGCACGCGCCCGGCGTGCGGTGGCGTCCGCATGGGCGCAGGCACCCCGCCGGCGGCCCTGCGCGGGATCACGTTCGTGCAACTGGACCCGAGGCGATCGTTCGAGTGTGTAGCTGTGAATAATTGGGATGACTGCTGGAACGGACAGACGGGCGGATGGACGGACGCAGAGCGGAGCCGGGGCGCACTAGTAGTAGTAAGAGGCTGGTCAGGGCGCGCATGCGCATATGGGAGAAGCAGGAAGTTGAGGATCAGAAGATACCGGAGCTTCGAGCGCAGCACTTGCGACCGCTGGTGCTGGTGCGGAGAGGCAGCTTGCAATTGTGTCGTCGTATCTAGTCCCTAGATAGTCGAGGTCCTAGGCGACTAGGCGATCATACGCCAGCCCCGTGGGTGCGCAAGGAACAAAAGCCTAGCGTTGCTGCGCGTACATTCAGAGCGGTCAAACCCTTCGCTACCCTTCGCAACGTTTTCATCCCAGACACTGAATTGTTGGAAGGATCAATTAATTTTCGAGCCAACCACCGACCGGGCTCCGAGTCGCGGGTACAGTACGCACGTTCAAAATGTTGATGGGGAATGGAGGATGGATGCCCGCGTCCGCCACGACGGACGCCGCGGAGTCGTCGCGCGGCCTCCGCGCGGGAAGCACTGTGATTACGAGTGATTTCGCGGACGCACCCGCAGAATACGGATAGGGAACATCCGACTTCCAGCAAAATTTTAACGGAGAGCAGGGAGGGTGGGACGCACCGACGCGGGGCGGCGCGCCCGGGGTGATGCGCCTGCACAAAAGAAGCAAGTAAACCGGCGGGCGCGTCGGACGCGTCGGACGACGTGGTCGTCCGTCCTACCGTTTACACGTGCCCTCAGCGACGTCGCCGGGAGTATGTCTACTTGCTGCGGTCTTGTCCTTGGCGGGGAGATGGCGAGTACTCGTGTGCGCGTGAGTCTGGGAGGATGGGAGGATCGTCCGACTCGGTGGGCGCGTCAGCGCGTCGAGGTCTTTCCTGAATCCTCGCGTAGCTCGCGGACGTCCGACGGCTCCCGCCCCACCAACTTGATATTCGATATTCACTGGCAACACCCTCCGGCGGCGCGGAGTGGCGGATGGTCCGAGTTGACGCGTTGACGTCTTGACGAGCGGGCGGGCGCGTCTCCAGCCCTCCACTGGCAGATTCCAGAGACAAGAATAATCAGAAGCAGAGAAGTTGGCCCAAGTATTTGAATATCTGAGTACGACCTTCAAGTTGCACTCGTACGGGTACTGAGGCGTGCCACTGGAAGAAGCCTGAGGAGCCTGAATAATGATACCAGGAGGCCATCATCCTAGCAATGGGGGTAGGCAACGCCCCGCCAAAAATCCCTAGCGCGCGTACCAGCGTCTACTTTCGCCTACACAGAGCGCTCTCCCATTATATTTTATCAATGTACAGATAAGAACAGATAAGAATTAATCTCGGGATTGGAATGATCGCACCAGCCGGCTGTCAGACGACGGCGCTTGCGCACATCGCGTCGGTGGCTGTAAGCCTTGTCAAAAGTGGTACGGGCATGTCATGTGAGATCCAGTCTCGACATACGCGTTTTTGATTCCGGAAAGTATGCGAGACCGTGTTTTTTGTGATTGCGAAGCAAAGGTCTGGACCCGATTTTTCCTCACTTCAATACTTATGTTCGGACATTGGGAAAACACTCATTTAAGGCAAATGTACTCCAACCAAAGTGTTCCTCATATATGACTTTGGTATGATTTACAGTTTTCAAAACATTTGGGGGAGCGGAAGCGCATACATAAGGACGGGATGAACGAGCCATAAACTTGACTGGCGTGATGACATAAGCAGCATGACCACCATAAGCGCGCACAGTATTTGGGCAGCGGCCCAGGCTACCGACAAAATTGAGTAGTTCTAAACACTTGCATGCGCTATGTCCTGGCATCCCAGAAAGCGTCGTTCTCCCGCACAGCATCAGCATGTTCAAGATAATCTGAAAAAGATCCATGCTCGTCAAAATCAGGAAAACATACCTCCAGTCCTGGCTTTACCTGATGCACTGTCTGGCGAATCTCCTTCGTTAAGCAAAGCCGCAACTGTGGCAGCCCGGGAAGAGCAGCTCCTGAAAGAAGCCAAGAAGTTAGCCATCGAGAAGGAACGAGGAGAAGCTAGCCGACGTGAGCTCCACAATGCCCGTCGCCGGGAGCGTCGCTTGCGCGATGCAAAGGATGCTCTTCAGCAACGGTTGAAGAAGGCGCAGGCAGTGGGCGAGGGCAAGGCTGCGGAGGCCACAGCACAGCTGGAAGAGGTCGAGCTCAATGCCTCTAGACGGGTGTTTGACGCAGAGGCTCGGGCCCAAGCGGCGGAAGTTCGAGCATGGGAGGCAGAGGCGAGGCTTGAGGGCATGGCCGACAGGATGGTATTGGAGACGGAGGCGAGCCGGCTACAAGTACAAGAAGTCACGAGGTGCCTCGAGGAAAGTAGAACGGAGGCGGCCCACCTCAAGCGAGCGGTTGCTGCTGCCCATGCCACCGTCGAGACTGTCGTCATAAGCACCAAAGCTGCCTCGGAAGTATCGCGACGCATGGCTGACACGGCTATTGCAGAAGCTTATCAGCACACCGATGCACTCTTGGGGATAGCACACGCACGGACGCGGGCAGCGGAGGAGAGTGCCCATGCAGCAGCTCTGTACGCTCAAGACACGGAGGCGAGGGTGCAAGCTGCAGGGAGGTTAGCCGAAGAAGCAGGCGAGGCCATGCACGGGATGCGTACGCAGTTCGAGAACCGGTTGGCCCAGGTACAGATGCAGGCAGAGTCTGCGGTCACAAGCATCCTCCGGTTGGCGCAACTAGGGATGGCAGATGTGGAGTCTCGTGCTTGGATACAGGTGGCGGATGCGGAGGAGCGCGTACTGGCGGCAGGGATCCATGCCGAGGCTTTGGTCCATGAAGAGCACACCCATGCCAAGGCGTCGATCCTTGAAGTCGAAGCACGAGCCGATGAAGCTGTCGAGGAGCTTGAGGAGCGTCTTTACGCTGCTATGCAAGACGCCGATCAGTACCTGGAGCATGCCCGGGACTTGATTGCAACACAGCGCGATGTGGAGCAACAACTTACGGAGGAGTTCAAAGCCCAGCTTGAAGACGCCATCGAAACCTCTGCAGATCTCCGGGGACGAACAGCCACATTGCAGATGCAGAACAAGGCCCTGCGGTTACAAGTGAGGCGTGCACAGCACCAGAAGGCCCGTGCTGTGGAGGCAGCAGAGTCAGCTACGCAGGCTGCCACCAGTCTCGAGAAACCTACGCTTGTCATCAAAGCTAAGGGCATCATCCCAGACACTACCCGTACGCTGATCCGGGACATGGTTGCACTTGGCCTGAAGGTGGACCAGGTGACGGGGGTCATGAACGCCGTTGCACATGCATCTGGAGTTACTGTCGAGGGGGAAGTCAGCAATCGTTCCATTCGACGCATCACACTGGAGGGACTCGTTGCCTCACGTTGTCAGATTGCCTGGGAGAGCCTCAATGCCGACGGTGAGGCTAAGTAATGTTTATTGAGGATTTCAAAGCTTACCTGAAGTTTTATTAGGGATCACGCTCAGTTGTGATGGAACAACAATCAAGAACATCAACTACGACTCACGCTATCTTCACGCCAACACCGGAACTTCGCATCAGCGACGTTTTCTGGGCATCTCATCAGCTTCTAACCACACAAGCGATACGCAACTCCACGGATGGAAGACGCACACGCAGGAGATCTTCGATACATACAACGAGAGCCCACGCGGGCTGGAGAACCCTCTCGACATACGCTCCTTTCTCCAGAAGGTCCATGGCATGCTCACCGATCACGCAGAAGATCAGAAACGGCTGAAGAAACTCTTCGAGGAATGGCGGCGCTGTACAGATCGTGAGCTGAGGGGCGAGCGTGCGATGGCCGAGATCGCACCTCTAGATCTGCTCCCTATCCTGGCCGAAGAAGCTGCGGCCGCTGTCGAACGCGCGGGCGGTGCAGAGAGCTGGGCACGGCTTACTGCGGAGGAGCTTGAAGTCGTGGACTTAGGAATCCGTCAGGCAGTTATAAGCCGCCTAGGGGAAGTCACATACCAGAGCTTGCCCCAGTCTGAGCGACAGCTTGCGGATCTCTTCATACATGCCGGGTGTTGTATGCACAAGGAGCTAAACTCCGTGAAGGGCGGAAACACGCGCATGATGGCGTTCTGGGCGAAGACCGGCGTGCAGGCGCCTTGTCTCCTCATGAACCGTGACAATGATGCAGCTGCTCAAACTGGCTCATCAGTGGCGCGGTCACAGGCAGAGGAACGGTCATCGGGGGGCGCTGTGAAGCTTGCTGAACTAGCCGGGGCCCTGTTCCGTCATAAGGACGACAAGAAAGGTCAGCAGGATGCAACACGGTACTTCTTCGAGGCGACACTCGGTTTCCAGTTCAGCTTTCCGGATACAAGCAATACTCGATATCAGTCATACTGCGAAGCGGCCGGCGAGTTACTGGTGCACTTACAGCATTACCGCGATTTCCTCGAGATTGTCCGTGACAAGAAAGAGACTGGCCGCTTCAACCACATGGAGTCCAATGTTTGGAAAGGTCTCCATGATGTACCAACCATCACAGAGCTCTGTGCCTTGGCCCTATACTCTCAGTCCGTCAGCCATCCCTACATGCGCGAGGTCCGCGGGCCACAGGACGGGCTCACCAATCATCTTGACCTTGGACCGCTCCACGATCGGCTCAAGGCACATATGGCGTGCGTTGTGGCAGACCCCAGTGTCCTTCTTGCCCCGGATGCAACCTATGTCAAAGGCTCTCTTGATGGGAAGCCATGGGAGCGACCGCAGGTGTTTGCCACTGTGCACGAGCTCGCGCCAAACCTTCCGCATCTGCGGGAAGTTGTCATTGAATTTTTCGCAGGGGCCGCGGAGACGTGGGAACGCTTTACCGCTGAATATGCCTCAACTGGGACGCTTGCCAAGCTTTCGACCGTGCTGCGCCATCGCGCATGGATGCCATCGACCAATGACGAGAACGAGGGAGCCCTTGGGATACTGCGCTTGTCCGCCCGGAGCTCTCCTACGAAATCTTTACATCAGCACAACGCGCAGGTGATGTACCGTCTGAACGACACCTCGACTTACGTTGCGACATGGGCCAGCCCGGAGGAACAGCGCTTCTACCGCCAGAAAGCACGCGAGATCGACTCTGGGGGGCTCGAAAGGAAGCGTCGCGCGGATATAGCAGCCGATAACGAGCGCACTGCGAAGAAGAAAAGGGATGAGCGGAAAGCTAAGGCGGACAAGAAGAAGGAGAGGCGAGCGCGGCTTGCTCGGGATGTAACGCCCATCTCGGACCTCACAAAGCTTACCCTAGCGAGGACGACCGTCAAGCTCATTGACGAGCAACTGGATTGGCACCGTGAGTTCTTTGACTCGGGACCCAAGGACACCAAGAAGATACCTATGAAGAAGCTCCTCACTAACAAGGAGCTGAAGCTGCACGCGCTCATAGCTGCAGTGGAGCGGTACAATGCCGCTGGGAGGCCCGAGGTCAGAATCGACGCCGAGGAGGGCCTGGTTGAGAACGAGGTGGACGACGGTGGATACAACAGCGACGAGTAGTCGGGGGAGGATGAGGGAGGGAACAGACGGCCTCCCCGCAGAGGCGTGTTGATAGATGCCATCGATCGGATCCGACAGGTCTTCTATTGACTTCTCTTGTTGCTGCGGTAGCTCGGCCTGACCCTTACACCTCCGTGCAGGTGTGCCGCCTGACTCTGGTGTTTGCATCGAGTCCATGTGGCTTGCAGACAGTCAATACCACTTCAGAAGAGGTGGCGCTCTGTGCAAGTGCTAAGCGAGTCGATCGCGCTCACTGCTCGATCGCGTTCATCTCACTTGGATCTGATCTCACCGACAAGATAACGCAGGAGTGAGCTGATATGATTGTGATTATAACTAGCGCTGGTCTACATCTACTAGACGCTGGTACACCTTTTTTGGCGGAATTGCCTACCCCCACAGTAGCAAGCCGGTAAGCTGCATCCACCCACCCAGCAGCCCGGCAGGCAAGAGTGACACACGAGCGCGCGCGCGGAGTCACCCAGACACAGCCGCCACGCGCAATAATACCTCGGCACGCCCGGCTGCGCCCTCGCGCTCGCGGCTGGGGCTGAGTCCCTCCTCCACCGTCCTCAAGTACTGGGGTCGAGGCAGGGTGGGGTCGAGGCCCGCGGTCCCCGCCTCTGACCTCAGCGTTTCCGGCGTCGGCGTCGGCGCGTGCAGCGTCCCCGCGTACCACCGGGTAGCCCCGGTTCGCAAATTCGCATATTCTGAAATTCGCATATTTGAATGAGAATCGGAAAACAACGACGACGGTCTCAGGCGTCGTCACGGAGACAGGCGTGCGTGTGGAAGGTCCGAAATGCAGCTCGGATATCGATTCGATTCGTATTCGTGCGGACAGGGGCAGGTGAGATCTGAGACGAGTTGAGAGACGGAGACGAGAGATGAGAGACAGGAGAGACAGGAGACACAGGAGACAGAAGAGACACGGGCGGGTGCTAGCGTATGGTAATAGAGAGATAGCTTAGGGGGACAATAGTACGAGGACGGACGGACGGAGTAGGCAGTAGAGGGCAGTAGGCAGTAGGAACAGTACGAGCGCAGACAAACACGCATACTAATAGACGCATGCACATTATAGACGGTCTCCGCGCCGCGAGGAGGGGGAGGGAGGACTCGGAAGGGGTGCAAGGGTGCAAGGGCGGAACAGCATGGGAACCAAGAAAGCTACAAGAAGCGGAAGCGGAGCGGAGGGGAGAGCGGGACGGGGCGCGCAGGTTGTCCGTCCTGGAACTGGAAGGAGGCTCGGGGCTGCGCTCGCGCGCGCCGGGGGGGCCGACGGGCCCCGCTCCCAGCGAGAGGGGCGCCCGACACGGGTCACTCGTCCTCAGCAGCCGGCACGGCGTGCGTGAGGAGGATGACCCTGGGCGGCGCGCGGGGGCCTGTCCAACGCCGCGCGCAGACAGCCCGCGGCGCTGCGCACAGTGCAGCACCCCTCCCTGCCGGGGCAATCGGGCGGAAGGATGAACAAAAAGCAGCGGGGAGGAAGATGCAAGGGAACGAGGTAAACGACGGACGATGAACGGGAGCGGGGGAACGGCGGGCGTCGGTATACGATACACGGCAGGGCAGCAGCAGCAGCAGCAGCAGCAGCAGCGGGGGCCAGACAGAGGCTTGTCGGAATCTAGATGGGGCGCAGTGCAGCGCGATGGCACAAATACAGCATAAATACAGCAGAACGAGCCGCTCGCTACGCCCGCGGCGGAGTCCACGTCCAACGATGCAGACGGACGGCAATGGCGACGTCATCGGCGATGGTTCCCTTGGGCTCTTCGCCGCCCACCACCCTAGTTGCTCGCGCGGTACGCAGGCGCGTCCCGTCGCTCAGCGCCGGTGCGCGGGCTGCTCTTCGGGCTGTTGCTCGCGCCCGCGGCTGCCGCGGAGATTTGCGGGGAGGAGTGCGCCGACGCCTGTTGCTGTTGTTGCTGCTGCTGCAGGTGCTGCTGGATGGTCTCCGGCTGCATCTGCGGGGGCGGCGGGGGCTGGTACTGCCTCTCGAGCGGGGAGGCGGGCCGCTTCAAGCTATTCGGTTGTTGTTGTTGTTGCTGCTGCTGCTGGTCGTGTTGCTGAGGCGACTGCTGGTGCGCCAGCTGGGGGGAGCCTCCGGCGGAGGGCGCACCCGACGACGGGCCCGAGCTGCCGTTCGCCTGGCTCTCCCCGGGACCGTTGAGCAACGCGCCGATCTCGCCAGCACGGTACTGCTGAGGATCGGCGGATCGCGCAGCCATGAGCGGCGAGAGCGACGGGTGGGAGTAGTGGTGCGGGGGCAGCATCTGCGACGACATCGGCGGCAAGCGCTGGTGCTGCTGCTGCTGCTGTTGTTGCTGCTGCTGCTGAGCATGCGACGGCGGGGTCACGGTGCGGTGCTGCTTGAACGAGTTGACCGGCACAACAGGGCCCCTCTTCGGGGGGAACTGCTCCGGGCGCGGCCGGGAGTGCGTGCGCTCGAACAGACCGCACTTGTTGCACAGCTGGAGTACGACGGCGCCAGAGGTGACGAAAATCGATAACGTGAAAAATAGCGCTTGAAGCGAGGCGAGACGGTACGTACCACTTTGCCGGGGGTGAGGCTCGACCGTCGCCAGGTGGAGGTGTCGGTCGTGCGGCAGTTGAAGCATTTGCGGCGCACGCGGTCGCTGAGCTTCGTGTTGGCATCGTCCGTGTAGATGATGTAGCTCGCCTGGCCGGGGTAGGACTGCGAGGGCACGATAGTGGGGCGAATCGAGCGCGTCGAGAGCGGGACTGCGTGGGGGGGAGCACCGTACGCGGCGGGGTTGGACTCGTCCGCGAAGCGGGCCATGTTGCCGTTGGGCTGGTAGGGGTAGGGCGGGGCTTGGTTCATGGAGTGTGCCTGGGCCGGGTGGGGGTAGTAGGGAGCAGAGGACTGCGTGATCTATAAGGATATACAGGCGTCAACGGGTGGGAACGCGATCAGACGCGAGCGGCTGTGTGCGTACCGGTGGGGAGGGCGAGATGGAGTGGCTCTCGAGGGAGGACGCGGACAACGCGGGCGAGTGATGCAGGGTGGCGATGGGGGGCGGGGTTGGGTGGGAGGGCATGAACTGATACTGGGTGTGGCCGTCAGAGCGATGGCTGTGGGAGTGTTATAGTTGACGGGCGTTCTTATACAAGAACGGGGGCGATGCGAACCTTATTGGCCGGTCGACAGAGCTCATGTCCTCGACGCGATGGGGCATGTTTTGATGATGGTACGGATATGGATAGAAGGATTGGGGATATGGCGCGTGGGAGTAATGCTGCAGACCGGGTTAACGGACACAAAGAGGCAAAGGTGATCGGAGATGGGTTAGCGAACAGAATGCAATCAGCCAGGACGGACACTTGCCCAGCGCTGGTCGACGGGACACGGGTAGGGCGGCAGAGGCGCGTTGTCCTGCTTGTAGCGCTTGGGGGAGGAGGACGCGGGGCGGGCGGGGTCGTCCTCGGGGGCAGGCTGGGCAGCGTGGTCGGGCGGGGGCGCGAGGCGCGAGTCGGAGAGGCGGGAGTCGGGGCGGGGGTAGTGCTGGTAGGGGTCGTGTATGTGGAACTGGTGGGTGGAGGGGGCGTTGTTGTGGATGTCGAAGGAGTGCTGCTGGGAGAGCTGCTGCGGGGGCGGAGATGGGGATCTGGACGGGAGGAGGAGGCGGGACGCGGTGTCCGGGAGGGGCGAGTGGCTGTTGATATGATGATGGTGAGGGGTGATTGCAGCGGTATATATACGAGGAGACACGCACGGAGCGTCCATGGCGGGGGCACGGGCGTCGGAAGGCTGTCCGGGGCCTGGGGGAGCTGTGCGGGAAGACGATGGGGGGTGATGAGAACGCAGAAGAGGAGGGGGTGGAAGCAGACGGCGGAACGCAAACAGGCCAGGAAGAGGACACGGGGGGAAAGAGGAAGGAGGCCGCTCACCCGTTCTCGACACCAGCACACGCATCCCATCACTCACTGTCCAAAACAATTTCCGTCCGTCAATCGCCTCCCATCACCCCTTTCGCGCGCCGCCCCAATTCCAGCTCCGCGCGTCCTGCCGATCGTCACGCTCGCGTCTCCCAGCGTCTCCAGCGTGTCCCTCGCGTCTCCTCGTGTCCCGCCCGCCCGCGCCCCACGCCGTCACCTCTCCTCGTCTTCGCTGCTGCACGCACCTCGCATCAGCCATCACGTCCTCGCTCACAGACTCTGATCGCGCTCGCCGGGGGAGGCGCCCATGAACTCACCGGTCAGGGTCGCAGTGATAAGCTGTGGCCGGGAGTAATGGGTTATCGTACCTGATATTCGCGCACCCAGCTGATGGCAAGATTCCGTCGCAGCAGCAGCCGCGTCCGATCTGAGATGGGCACCAGCACTTGCCGTGTTGGGCAGCTGCTATTCGCCTCCCGCGCCTCGCCTCCCGTGCGAGCCCCCGCTGACGTGACACTGGCCACCGTCGCCCAGAACCCAATCACAGAGCCCGCAGCGCCCGCCGTCCGCCGTCCGTGCGCCCCTTCCCTCCGACCCGCAGAAGCTGCAGAACCCCGCGCCCGCTCGGACTTGCCCACGCCCGAACAGCGGGCGCACCCCCGCGGCGTTCCCCGCACCCGCTCGGCCCACGGGCGATCTCCCGCGGGGGCCTCCGTGCCCTCCTGCCGCGCGGACGGCCGCGATCGAACCTTGTCGCACACAGCGGCGGTGCGCGTCCGGTACAGCTCCAGCTGATGCATCCCAATCAGCCTCCTCCAATTCCTCGATTCCCCCGCCTGATCCCATCCATCCCGCCAGCCATGCATCCAGCCGCGCCTTCCCACCTGCGCATCGCATCACACGCCGCATATGGCACGTATACTACAGCCCACACCGCCGGGCTCGTCGACGCGTTCTGGAACCCACGCACGGCTGCGGCCTCTTTGCACCGCTGCACCGCTTGCCCCCGACCCCGACAAGGTTCGTAGGCGCGCCCCCGGACCTCCCCGTGCGTGCCAGGAACAAATCGGTGCACACCAAGTTGCGACCCCAATAGTCGCCGCCGACTCCAATATCCACGGTCACGCAGGCGTAGCGCCGCACGGGCACGAGAAGCCAGGTGAGCGCCGCCCCCCGTGCACGCACGTCTGCTGCGTGCCCTCCCATCGGCTTCGCGTTGCGCGCGGCGGTGGCCACCCGCCACCCGCGAGCTTCCCCCGTGATGACCATCGCAGATGCGCCCCGCGACGCATCACCCAGTGCCCTTCCGCGCAGAACCGCAACGCGCGCGCACACACACCCGCGGCGAGCCCTTTTCCTTACGTGCCCCGCCCACCAGAAAAACAGGGCTCTTGGACGCTCCAATTGTAGCTGCTACTGCTCCCTGGTAGCGCTGCGCTGTGCCCGTCCTCCCTTCGATGGGTCGTGCCGCTGCCAGCATCTGATGATGCCAGGCCGAGATTACGAGAACGGAGGGGCGATGGCGGACGGCACGCCGGGCTCCTCGCCCTGGTGGCTAAAGCCCCGGCCCGTCAAATTCAGCCCGGACGTGATCCCGCGGGCCCCACACGTCTTCTCCCCGCCGCCGCAGATGGGCGGGCAGAACGCACGCTGCACAGCGCGCGGATGGGCGCCGGCGGCGCGTTCGCACACTCGCCGTGCGCCCGTCGCTGCCCCCGCGCTCTCCAGGGTCCGCGCCCCTTTTTCGGGGTGGGCGCGCGGTTGGCGGTGTGGGTGAACGTTCAACGTTCAGCGGGTACGGGGGCTGGAGATTTTGCTGTTGCTGTCAGTGTTGCTGTCGGGCGGTTGGCGCCGGGCACGCGGGCGCGCGCGATCTTTGACTGTTTCTTCATCCTCCATCGTTCTCCCGGACTGCTCGTCGCGGTGTGCACAGCGGGAGAAGCGGGCGGGCGGCTCGCACGGCTCGCCCGTACTGTCTGCAGCGGTTGTACGATTGCCGGATTAGAAAAATTCTAACGCGTTCGACTTCTTGTGCGCAGGTCCGGCGGCGCACCGCGTTCAAGGAGCCCAGGGAAAGGGAGCTGCCCGGCCGGTGGCGCGTCCTCGGCGGAGCATCTGCATCGACGGTCGCCAGTGTTCAACGCTCAATGTTCGCCCGTCGCAATGTCCACAGCTCACGTTCAACGTGCATTGTTCTCCATCCAGATTCCACACATCGCACATCGCCCACCGCCCGTGATGCTCGAGTCGATGCCCCGCCCCGCCACAGAGCTAAACTGTGCGCCATCGCGCATCCTATCAGCGAAGCGCTGCCCCGCGTCCCGCGTCCCGTGCAGCTCACCCCCCAGCGAACAGTCCGCAGGCGTGCGCAGGGGCGAACAGAACAGATGCGATGGCGTGGCGGCGTGGTGACGACTTGGCCTCGGATGCTCGACGTGCGCGATGATGACGGCCAGATGGGATGTCAGGGAGCGGCATCGTGCGCCGCCCGGCGTCGTCGCGGGACTGGCTTCGATGGGGTGCTCGGGTGCGCCGGAGATGTGCGCGATGGGGAAGGGGCTCAGAGCGGCGGCGCAGGCCAGCGGGAACGCACGCACGCACGCACGCACGCAAGAAGACGATGATTCGGGCTTGCAGACAATGCATTAACGAATGACGCACCAATCCCGGCCGGCGGCGGACCCCGCACAAGTACTCGCTGTCCACTCAAGCTCACACGCCCAAGCTCACTGGCAGCCTGCCTGCCCAGGATCGCGCGAGCGAGCCTGCGGCTCGTCGCCTGTCGGGCGGTCCATGGCAGGGCATGGCGTGCACCCAACCCAATCAAACCCCCTCCGACCGCGTCCGAGCCTTCTCCCCTGCCTGATACCTGATACGAACGCACGTCGACCCAGGGCCAGAACCCACTTGATCCCGCCGCAGGAAAGGCGATGATAGAAGGCTGGATGCAATCACCCCACGCCCCCCTGTCCCACGCCCACGTCCTCGCGTCCTCTGCTCAGCACTCGGCACCCAGGCAGCTGCGTTCGCCGCGGGGAGCGGGCCACTGCTCGGGCCAGCGACTCGGCGGGCTCGTCGCCGGCGGCGTACGTGGTCAGGCGGGACGTCGCGCCGGCCAATGGACCAATGGCGCGGCTCGCCACGAAGCCGTCTGCCTCCCCGTGCGCGGGCGGCGGCATGTCCGCGGGCTTGGCCTCAATGGCAATTGGCGCGTTAATATTTTCGGGCGAGGGCCCGGCGTGGTCTCGTGTGCTGGCGGGCGCGCGCCCGGGTGGCACTGCGACGCGACGCGCAATTTTCGCCCTGGCTGGAGAACGGAGGATACACTCGTCTCGCTGCGTTTCTCACTGCTGGTCACTCGTTCGAGTCGTTCAAGCGTTAACATTCATCATCATCAACGTCGGTACTGCCAGGAATCCAGGATCACGGTGCAATGCAGCACAAGCACCGCACAGCGCCGACCTCGCTGTTCGCATCGTCCCTCGCAGCGGTGAGTTTGATACTCTCCGCCCAGCCCTGAGATCCATCGCCCGTGGACAGATACGGTCCCCCGGAACTCGGGCGCCGCCTCGCCAGCTGGTGGACAGATCGTCGCTAGCCGACGCGGGCGGATAGGCTCTGACCAGCCCCGCTACGCACGTCGCGCGCGGTGCAGTGTGGTTGCCTGTGGATGGGCGCGTTCTCGCTCGAATTTCTGCGTCTTTGTTGGTGCGGCGCGCGGGCGGCATACACTTGGCGAGAACAGCGATGGCCCGCGGCGCGTCGGAGGAGCGCCCTGCCCTCAGGTCGGCTGGGCCGGGGGGGGGGGGCACGGCGGCAGGCTCGGTGCTCTTTGTGAAGTGTGCGCATTAACGGGATTCCCCGCGCTGTCTTTCTCATCCAAAAGTTCCTGTGCGTTCCTCCCGTTTCTGTTTCTGTTGAAGCGGCACACCTTCGTGATTTAATATCTGTGGACTGACGAAGGGTTCCGGCGTGCGTGCGTGCTGCCGCCGTCGCATTTTTGTGGTCTTTGTCACGCGGGGAAGTGGAGCGTCGGATTCCGCCCCGGGCGCCAGCTTACCACCTCCCAGATAGGCGCTACAACCTGCCACAATATCGCCACGGACGCCTGCGAAATCCGACAGGAGGCAAGGCCAGGTACGCGTCCGGCCTCCGAGTCCCTCGCGCCCCCCAATGCATAGCTAATTAACGGGCGCAGATCGAGCCCCCGGCGAGCCCTGAGTGCGAGGTTTGAATGCAGGCATTCGAGGGAAGACCCTTGCCCCCACGCGGTGCGCCTCTTCAACGTTCAACGCCCACGGGCCCCTCGACGCTGCGCACGGCGACGCCTGCGCTCGCCCCCGCGGCTTCTCGAACGGTAGAATGTGCAGACGCGGGTCGCACCCTCCCACACGTTGTCACGCTGAAACGTCTGTGTGCGCGTGTGGTCGTCCCCGGCGACGCCGCCTTGAGGTGCGCGCGGGGCCAACCTTGGTCCTCGACTTGGAGCCACGGGGTGTGTGGGGCGAGGCGTGCTGGAGGGCTCGCCTTGAGGGGCGCGCCGATTACGAGAAGCTCGCCTTGAGGCGGAGCTGGCGCAGCCGCCGCGGGATGCTATCTCCTTCGAGCTCGCGCCTTCTAGCCCGTGCGGTCCTGGAGAAAAAATAAACTGGCGCGAAACGCGGACCAGCGTGACTAGGACTGGCGTGCGGCGTACCGCTGTAGGGGAGTCCGGAGGGGGAGGGCGAGCCCGGACGCCGGGAAGATGCGAGCGGTGCGGGTCGCCCACAACGTCCTACAAACGACCAGAACGGGCCCCACTGGGCTGACGTCGGCTAGCGGCTGCGGTGTCAGCGCGCCCCCTTCTCGCCTCGCGCTGTTCGGCCGGCCGCGGGCACCGCGCTCCGCCGCGCGCACAAGAACAGGATTAATGCGGGACGCCTGCCACTACCACCTCGCGCCATGCTCCCAGTCCTCGCTGGCGAGTCTATCCGTTCTGGTGATAAATTCCGGGATTGGACGCGGCGGGACGGGTCCTCGTAAGGTAGACAGCATCCCCTGCGCTGTCGTTAGGTGCAGGTTGCTGCCGCCGCACGGCAGCCGTCGGCGGAGAAGCCACCCACTCGCTGTGGCGATTGCCGCCTGGTGTGCGCGCACGTAAATTTGCGCAGGTGCGTGCGGATGCGTCGGAGGCTCGTGTGCGTCCGGCCGGGCATGGATCCTGCGGCGTTCGGCGAGACACGTCTTTTCGGGGACAGGGTCTGTTCTCCGGGCGAAGGAGTGCGTGGTTTGGTTTGGCCCATCTCCTTCTCGCCCCAGCGTCCGCTCGGACTAAGCTTAGCCGGGACTCAGAGCACCCTACCACCCAACCCCCCACCGAAGGCTCCAGGCTGCGCACCCAGGCTCTGCGACCGCAACGACGCGTTCTATACCATATGAAAATCGCCGAAAAGCCTCCAACGAGGCCCCAAGACGTCGCAGAAGCACAAGAGCGTATTCCCATCGTGGACATGCCCGTGCCAGCGCTCTCTTCGATACCACTCAACCTCTACCCCTAGACAACTGCTGCGACCAGTCCAACCCGTCCGATTGAACCACTCACCTCCATTTCCCGCCCCACTGCTGCATCACCAGGCACACCCGCCCGCGAAGTGTGGTGCTGCGACGCCCTCCACTGGCTGCGGAAAGCCGACGACCACGGGTACGCGTCCGACGCCCGGTAACGACGGCGGGCGGCGAGAACCCACCCGTCCGCAGCGCAGGATACAGCTATTACAGGGTGGCTATGAGCGTGTGGCCTCCAACGACGTCTGGGAACAGCGCACGGTGAGCACCTAGGAACATGGCGTGGGGGCGATGCCGTTGAGCAGGGACTGACGCGTTTCGATGATAGCCCTCGGCTCAGGGCGGCGGGATGTGTCTCAGGTTGGCTCTGGCGTCGCGAAGTTGTGGTGGGAGGGCTCCAGACCAGTCTCTCGAGACACATCCGTGTGCGTCGCGGATGCATCTTGCGAGCGACCCTTCGGGTGTTGTGAAGGCGGTGTTACCGCAAGCAGGGGCGCAGAGTACGGCTTGTTCGCCAGAGCGTCCTCGACGCCTCAAGGCTCGTATATCTACCAGCATCCTCGGCCTCGGGGCGCGTTGCTGACGAGGACCGGAGAAGCATCGATCGAGGGCCACTCCTCGTATTCCGTGTTCGCAGACGCACCGGGCGCGCGGCGCTCATCACGGAAGGCGTTCTATACACCGGGGAACACACCTTAACACGCCTCCCCGGACTACGGCGGTCGACGAGCCTCGGTCGTACTCTCCCCGTCGGGCTGACAAAGGCGAGCCTCAGTCACTCTCTCCCCGTCGGGCTTACAAAAGTTCATGAACATATGTCATTCCTCCCCGCGCAGCATATGAAAGCAAGCCGCGTACACACCGGGTCTAGCGCGTACGGTGCGTGCTTCGTCCGCCCTCCATCCGTCCCCGACCCGACCAGGCGTCTTGCAACAGCCTTGCGCAGGGCCCCCTACGAGTCACCCGCAAAATTTTCCCCGGGAGCGCGACGCCTAATGCTGCCGGCTCGATGACCTCATGGCCGCGCAGGGCGAGATACTAGGATGCTATACGGCCTCAGCCTCGCGCTGATTTTCATTCTGGCCGCGGCCGGACGTCGGCCGTCGTTCTGACGCGCTTTCCCGTCCGCATCCTGGGCACCCCTGGGAGCGACGTCGTGCGCTGGCCACGGCGGTGCGGAGGCCAGGCACGGACGGACGAGCGCGCAGGCGTCCGGGCGTCCACCGCGCGGGCGTTCAAACGCACAGAAGTCAAACATATGCGCGCTAGAACCCGTTCATTCAAGGCAGTCTCCGTGCGGTCGTCGCCGCATTCCGCCTCCATACAAGAAGCTGCGCGCGGGATGTATGAAAAAGCTCGACGCTAGCGTGGAGGCCCGTGTCCCCGACTCCGCCATGCGACCGCGGGCGAGCTGGTAGAGTTCGTTCTGACCTCATGCTCCGTGCGCTGGCGGAGCGTCCCACGATGGACGTTCCGGCAGGCGTGATCGGAGCAAAATGCAGAGGAAAATTGGCATCCGGGTGATGCGGCGAGGCACGCACACGGGGCGTTAGTTGGGACCCAGCGTGCGGGAGACGCCGCGAGGGCCTGCGCAGGCCCACACGGGCGTGTAGTGGTCGCCATGCCATGGGCTGACGGCGGGTCAAGGGCCCCTTTTCGGACGGGGAGGTCCAGCTCTGGGGAGTTAGCGCGACCGCGCCCGAGCCGCATGGGTCTGTTAAGGTGTTGCGACCCTGACCTATCAACGCTTAGCTTTTCGCCGATGCTGCCGGAAGGAAGCCACGGAGGCTGATAGAACCCAAAGACAGAGGTGTCCGGCGCGCGCACCGCCGTGTCGCCGGCAGAGGCCTCGGGGAACGAGGGCGTCGGCGTCGGCATCAATATTAATGACTGGGTGGACGAGGGGAAATGATGACCGATCGAGTGGCAGGGAGGTTTTGGGCTCCTCGGAGGACGTGGACGCGTCCTGGCAGGGCTGCCATCAGCAGACGCGCCATCATTCCAATCGCAGCCACCCCGAGGTCTTCTTGAGGCGGGGTCAGCGGAATACAAGGAGCCTGCAGTCAGCGGGAGCGATACTCCATCGCCGTTACCGCGCCATGCAGCGGAGCGACCTGTGCGCGCAAAAGCTAGAACCTTCATCCGGCATGTGCGTGCCAGCCTTGATTTCGAATATCCAGCGCGGACTACGCGGCCGTGTGTGCGTTCTGGAACGGGTGTGGATGGAGTGTGCGGTCTCATGATGGATGTGGTAAGCGCTATGCGGCGACTGATGTTCTGTGGCAGGAAGTGCGTACCACATGGCATCGATGTGCAGGCCGTGTCGCAGCGCGTACAGCAATCAGTGACGGGTGATTTTGCAGCATGGGGATGTGGTTTTCGCTAAGACAGACATGGAAGGAGGTTTTCGCCGCGCGCCGTCCGTGGATAGACGTACTAGAGCGCTGCCGTGATGTTCATCGCCTCTCTCCTCAGTCTCCTCGCGAGAAGCCGGCCGGACTGACTGCACGTCCGACGAGCTGGCGCGCCGTTCCGTTCCTGCTTGCCGTCAGTCCTCGTCGCGCGTATCCCCGCAGATCAGACGGCCGTCCCAGCGTGCGTGCCGTCCTCTCGCGAACCACGAACGAACTTGGAGCATGTGGTGTTGGCCGTTGTGTAGCACAGCATAGCTGCGGGAGCGTGGAACGAGTTGTTGACGCTGCGGCGCATTGCGGGGCACGCGCCTGATCGCTCCGATCGCATTGATCGCGATCGCCCAATCGGGCGTTACTTATCGCCCTCGTGCACACCGTCCACCTCCTTTGTTCCCAGTGCAAACAGCACATCGAGATAACTGGCCAGGTAAACATCGTGTTGCTCATGATGTGGATTGAGGGCTATCTGAGAAGTGCACCCACAGGATGCGTACCGCTTGGACAAAGAAGGGCTCTTCCCTGCCGTCAGACAGGCTCCCGCCCAAAGCTCAATCTCAGGCTGCGCCCGCCAACACTAAATCGAAAGGGAAACAGAAGGAGAATGCGCCCCCGAAGAGCAAAGAGGTTCGCAGGCTCGAAAAGCTGCGCGACGATCTCCGCAAGGCCTCGGGACACGACAAGGACCCCAAGGGCGGCTGCTTTTGCCAAGGTCGGTTCGACTTCCCGCTATTCCACACGTAGCGTGTTTTTGACTCTCGTCGATCCACCTTCTCTCGGGTGACCTATGTTGTTCCTAGCTCGAATGCATGGACTGTCCTCGTACACGCCCATATGTCGCGCTTGCGGGCTGATCCTCTGCGAGCTCAACCTCCCGAACTACGCCTGCCCTCACTGCGGCGACGCACTCCTCGCACCCACAGCCCGCGACAGCCTCGTACAGACGCTCGAGGCCCGAATCGACGAGACGTTGGCCAAGGAGGAGGAGGAACGACAACGCGCTATCCAACAGGCGCGCAACGCCGAGGGCGCATTCCCGACGCTCTCCGCCGCCGCCTCGCGCGCTGGCACACCTGGCCCTAGCGCAGACGCACAGGCCGCCCACCCGGTGAACCAGACACACAAAGTGCTCTCTCTCGACCCGAAGACGCGCAAGGTCAAGGTGGCTTCGTACACGCCTCCTGCCGTCTCAAGAGCGGCGTCCGCGGAGAAGAAAGCGGCGAAGGAGGCGGAGCCAGAACTCATCCGCGTCCCCGCGCCCCCGGCCGACGTCGTCCCCTCTTCCGCACCGAGTTCGCACCGGCCGTGGGCGAATACGCGCGGCCTGAACGCGATATACGTTCCGCCATCTCGGGTCTGACTGTATTGATACTACTAGGAATGGTATGTATGCGACCGGGCCCCCTATGCGTCATGGATCCTCGCTGACATATCTGCCAGTGCCAGGATCGTTCGCGCGTCCACGCTAAACAGGGAGGAGCGCGTTTCCATGCGTGCGCGACGCCGGCCTTCGCCTTCCCTCGAGTAGCTCCAGTCCGGCGGGCTTCCGTTAATGACATCGACCCTCGCCAATCCCCGCCACCTGGCGGGCATCTGTTGTCCTCAGCCCTGACGCTGATGGCGAGTACGTTCGCGCCAGTGCGATCTTGTCGCGGACGGTGGATCTGTCCGGTCGCTATATGGGAGATCCCGCGCGTTGGGCATTGATCATGCCGTGCCCAGATCCCTCTCACGCACACCGCAAAGCGTGCATTGCTGCCCCGCCTTGGGCTGAGAAGTCCGCTTCGCATTGGACGCGCGACTCGCTATGCCTTAGCCGGCTCACAGCTCAATTGTGTTGAACAGTTCTCGTCCTTCTGCGTCGCAGAGATCTCTGACAGGAACACGCTGGGAAGACCCGGGTATACGAGACGATGCGGCGAAGCACTGAGCAGACTCGACTCAACAGAGCAGGGACATAGCATTGCTAACGAATCTGATGACACGCCCCGCGAGGGCGCTGCGACAGATAGGGTGATCGATATCGTACGAGAGCGACCGAGGCAAAGCGAGAGACGGGGGCGGGAAACACGATCAGCGTATCAGCATGCCGTGACAGAGGAAAACAAGAAGCGAGAGCCTGAGATGAGTATGGCACTATAATAATGGCAACATGGGGCCGTACAGCAGGGCCCGAGATCAGTCCAACCCTATCCAAAGCATGACAACCGCGAGATCAGTGCATACATACAACAATCGGAACTTTAAGAATAGTGAAAAGGAAAAAGGGGGAGGCGAGGATGACTGTTCCGTGTTGGGCGTCGGCATCGCGGGCGTACCAGAGCACGGCAGCATCTTCGATGACAGTCCGGGGATGCAATCAGCCCCTGGGACGGCTCGGGCCTTCGTACGAGTCGGAGTGTCGGACTCTCGCGCACGTCTACGCTCCAGAGTCCAGAGTCCAGAGTCCAGACTCCCAGGCGCAACAACCCGCGGCTGGTCAGCACCATCAGAGGTACAGCCCATCCGTCCCACCGTCCGTCCGTCCCGCATAAGCGGTGCGCATCGCATCGCAGCAATCCCCCGTTTTGCAGGCTGCAGCGCGAGCCCGATAGGCACGCCCCGCACATCATCCGCTGATGTCAGCGCGCGACGCGCGAGCAGCCCAGGGCGCACGCGCACGCCGCTGCGCGATCTCGCGTCACCCCCCGTACGCACCGCGCGGTGGAAGCGCGCGACGTGTGTCATCGCGGCGATGGTGGGGCGCGCAGAGCGCGCAGCAGTCCGGGACCCAAGGAGTCGACAGACGCGTCTGCCCCCGGGATCTGGCTCCAGCATCAGCGCGGCCCTGCACGGGCGACGCGCGCGTGCAGTGTGCAGGGTCAGCACGCCGACTCGCGCGCGGACTCGGGCTGTGGCTGGGGAGGTTGAGGGGGAACGAGCGCGGTGGCCAGGCGCGCGAGGGAAGCCTCGCGGTGTGCGAGCTCGCGCTGGGCGTCGGCGATTTCGCGCTCGATGGACGTGACGCGCTCCTGTGCGGCGCTCTCCATGCGCGTGATGAGGTCCGGAGGGATGTTGTTGTGTGGGGGCGCGACGTAGAGCGGGGGGCTTGAGGAGGACGATGATGATGATGCGGGGGTGTGTTGCGTCATAGAAGGAGGCGTGCGGAGAGGCGAGAGTGTCTCCGGAGACGATGGGGCGGGCGGGGAGAAGGTTGGAGGGGATGTCGGGAGCGGGATGCCGGTAGGGTCAAGGTCCTCCGGCTCGGGTGAGGTATGTGTGTCGACTGGGAGGGTGGTGGGCGGGAGCGGCCAGGCGTCAACGCATATCGAGAGAATCGTTGTGCTGAGCAATGGTGTCGCAAGCTCCATCGGCTGCTCGCCGAACTCGTCTCTCTCCCCGTGCAGCGGGGACTCGCCGCTACTAAGGGGTTGATGGCTCCCGTGCGCCTCAACGTGCGGCTCTTCGTCGACATTCTCATCCTCCATTGGCAACTTGCGCACGCCTTCTGGGACGAGTGTGGGGGAAGCGCGGGGTGAGAGCGCGGGCGCCGGTTTCAGGTAGTCCATGCCCTCTTTAATTTGCAGCTGGAATGGTGGGCTTGGAGTTTGATCACGGCGAGTTTCGAGGAGGGCCGCGCGGAGGGAGGCTATTTCTGCTTGCAGCTCTTGTTCCCGGTGCTCGCGCTCGCGCATCGTGGCCTCTAACCGCCTATGCAATTCCTGTCGCTCTCTGACGAGTACGACGTTGACGTTTGGAATGAGCTCACGATAGCCAATGTGAGAAATGGAGTATTACCTGGCCCATTCGTCCACTTCGTCCGGGATCGGTCCAGGCTCCATACCTCCTCTGCCTGGATTGGGAAGTGGTTCAACAGGCAAAGGCTGTATACCATATACATGAGTTTCATCCCCGAATTATGCCCAAGGAGAATAAGCACATACCTTCGGAAGTGAGCGGGTGACCATGCTCCTGACTGCCGCACGCTCTACAACAAAGTCCTCAATTTTCAGGGAGAGAATATCGATATCGTGCTGTAGGTGCCCTCTGTCGCCATCTGGTTCTGACATAGACTTGTTTGAGGGCAGCGGTAAATAAGAGCGCGTCCGAGGAGGAGTGCCAGGGCGCTGTGGAGTCAGGTTATACGGGGAAGGCGACGTGGACATCGTATGGGGGAGAAGACCCGGACTCGGTGGAATGTCTTCGACGTGCCGTTCTGGGCGAGCAGGATAGTCCGTCTGTACCTGCACTGACACGCGTTGCTTTTCGGCAGGCTGGACGTTGGCGATCTTGACCCGGCTCGCTTCCGACGAGTGAGATCGCTGTGCGGCATGATTTACCTGCATATACTGTAAGCGAAACGGCTAATAACATCAGTAGACACGACGTACGCTGTGTCGAAGCATCTCCACTTCACGCTCCAGCACCCGGTTGCGAGATGCCGTGCGCGTGAGTACAGCATTGTCGCTTGCGTCCCGAGACGAAGAAGCATGGCCAGGACATGGGGCACTCGTGTGCCTGTGCAGATTATGTCCGTCGGTACGACTCGCGGGGTTGCATGTTCGGCAAGGGATGACGTCGCTCGGTGCCGAGGAGAGCAGCACATTGTGGGCGTCGTGGACCGCGCACGCTTGGAGCTCTGCGTCTCGGCGCGCGATCATCGCCTCGAGTCGGAGGGTTTGTGCATCCGCTTCCTGTTTGGTGCGTAAATGTGCTTTCCTCTCGGTATCTAGCTGCTTTTGCAACAACATGACGGTTGCGGCATGTATTGCATCCATGTTATCCGGGATGGGGTTCTCGTGTGGTTGGTGTACATGAGAACCGGCGTAAGGCTCTAAAGCGAGTCGTTTGAGAGCGAGGAATATTGGGTATGAAGTACGTCGACGAACCGAGAGGATGGGGGAGTGCTATTCGCGAGCTAGGCCACGCGGAAAGGTCGCTGCCGCTCTCAGCTGTACATTCACCGTGGATAAGGACATGAGTGCTAAGACAGAGATAATTCGCGTCCGTCCCACGCGGTTCCGATTTGAAGCAGCACCTACTTTTCTCGAGCAATATCATGACCACCTCGCGCATGTCGTCCCTGTGTCTTTCCGCGCGCTTGACCTCGTCAAGGTAGCCATCGAGTTTTCTGCTGAGCGTCTCCTTCGCGCGCCGCTCGATGTTCATTTCGCGAAGGTGCGCGAGACGTTGATCGTCGAGTTCTTTTATGGTGGCCAGAAGGCGCTCCTGAAGCCGGGCTGTCTTCATGACGCTCATCTCGAGCTCTTCACGAAGACGAGCGACCTGCGCTTGTAGGGGGACTTCTTTAGGGGCACCATCTCGTCTGGGTTTTACTCCGGGTCCCATTCAGCAGCGGTAGTATAATTTACGAGAAATTGGGAGTGACAGCAGACGGTACGGTTGATAAGACAGCGAAGCAAAGCATTCGGGCTACAGATGGAAGAGGAGAAACGAGGAAGCGGACAGTATTAGCCTCGCCAAAGTGCCCGCAGCGATAAACAATAGCAACACGTGATCCGGCTTCAGCAAAAGCAAAATGTTTTGACGAGAGTGGGATTCGAACCCACGCCCTTTCGGACCAGATCCTTAGTCTGGCGCCTTAGACCGCTCGGCCATCTCGCCCATAAATAGCCGACCTCATACGTGTCCAGAGCCCTGAAACATACACGTTACAGCTCTTCGTCTGCTGAGTTGCTTCGCTTTTGCTTGCTCCTGCATGGTATCGCATGGGGCATCCTACTCGTCCGGTATAACGATCCGTCTTCTTCGGGTTGAAAACTATGCATGGGTGAGTCTCAAACGTTGTGACTGTTGATGCGAGGCCCAATGGTCTAGTCGTATGATTCGCGCTTCGGGCCGCGATTGCGCGAGGTCCCGGGTTCAATTCCCGGTTGGGCCCCTTTTTGCTCCCTCCCCGTCTATCATAGTACAGCGAGAACCAACTCGCCGACCGCTTGCTTGCTTGCTTGGTCGAAGCGAAGGTTTACAATGCACAGGCTAGAACCAGATTCCCCGCCGCCATAGGGAAGTAGATAGCCGCAGCAGTGGTACTCAAGTGATCTTATCTGATAATACAGGCGTTTTAACTTGGCGCATTCGCCCGTCGCACGCGTGTTCTTCGGTATGACCACCACATTGAGTCTGACCACAACGTGGAATCATGGATGCCGATCTGCCTCGTGTTTTCTATGTGCTTGCCTCGCCCAGGTAAGGTGTGGCCAACGGGTTGCTTGTGGACGAATGCAGCGCAGTGAGTACTTGCCACCTCCACCAATGTGCGAGCCCTACGGCTGTCTATGATTGACATGTCGGACCGCCATATGCACAGGCTCCTTCGAGAAAATACCCGCGGCCTCGTTTGTCCCTCGTGGACTGGGCTATTCTCATCCCAGGCGGGCATAACCCTTACAGCCAGACATTCGCGCTGCGCCGAGCGATTTGCCTTCTCTCCACCATGTCTGACTACGACTCCGGAGCGTACAAGGGCACTCCACATAACAGCTTCTATCCCGATTCCTCTCAGGGTCGTCCCCCGAGCGGGTACCCGCCATCGTCGCGCAGGACACCCCGCTACAGCCGCCCCTCGAACCAGACGACGAGCTGGGTCTCCAACGGCAATGGCATGCTTTCGCCGCCCCCGTTCGCAGGCCCGCCCTCCACCACCGGCTCACGGCCGCTCCCAGTGCCGTCTCCCACCCCGTCTCGTGGCATGTCAGATAGCTTCCGCCCACATTATCCGTCTCCATCCGAGGTAGGGGAGGATCCGCACTCGTACAGGAGTGGGCCTGCAGACCCGGAGCCGGAGGAGTGGGATCTGGGACAGAGCGAAGAGGGCTACAACTACAACCCCTACCAGGACGAGCAGCACCAGGACATCCCCGAGTACGAGTCTCAAGGGCATGGGCACCACGAACACCAGTACGACGACCAGCGGGGTTCGGGACCGGAAGCGCAGCCCCAGCACGATTCGTTCTACGACCCCATCTCGTTAGCACCCGAGCCAGAACCTGAACCCCTGCCGAAGAAGAAGACGTTCGTGGGCGGGTTCGTCGCCCACCTTCGCAAGCTTCCGCATGCAGTGGTCAAGAGCCACCTGTACGACCGCAAGGCGACGAGAAAGGGCGCGCCGGGCACGGAGCAGATGACGGGCCCATCACATTACCTCCCTGCATACGACGAGCCAGGCGTCACCGTCGAACATCCGGAGAGCGTTCATTATGTCGAGGCAGTCGGCGTGCCCACGAGCCCCAGGTCGCCCTCGCAGCTGTCGTACATGGATGCGTCGCGGCCCGTCAGCGGCGTGCGCTCGCAGCGCCATAGCGCCCAGTCGAACCCCCACTCGGCCATCCTAGTGGGCAGCCCCCGCCTGCGCCCCACGCCGAGCCCTGTGCTGATGAGCCCACACCCGGCGAGCGACTACGCGAAGATGGACTCGCCCGTGCGGTTCGCACCGCCCGACGACTCCTTTAGTGCGCACCTCACGCGTGTCAAGGGCTTCGTCCATGAGCTCAAGGCGCTCCCATGGACCTCGTCACGCGTAGCGCTCGACTACGACCCCACAAAGCAGCCCCGCGCGTGCACCGGGAAGGCGAAGCAGGGCGGCTCGTGGTACACCGGCGTGGGGCCGCACCAAGACATCGACTTGCTGGGCTCCGCACGGCCCGCGTCGCGCCGTCTGCGCAGCGAGGACGGGGCGTCTGCACGCATCGCGGTCGCGCACGACGGTCGCACTCCTGCGAGCTTCGTCACGTCGCCCGGGCTCATGACGTCGCCTGGCATGTCGTCGCACGGGCAGGGGCAGCAAGGGGTGTCGTACAGCTACTACTTCGCGCCGCCACAGCCTCTTTACGTTTACCAGTCGCCGATGACCAGCCCCGCGCACAATCATCAGCCCCCGCTCACGGACTCGTCCTCATCCTCGTCACGGCAGCGCGAGGCTCCTGCACAGGCCGTTCCGGTCTACATGATGGCAGGTCCACCCCCGGGGTTGATCCCCACTCCCCCTCCCGCGGCACATACTCCAGGACATAGCCATGTGAGCCGAACGTCGCCACACCCCCCTCCTCCCGGTCTCCCCGTCGCGCAGGTCGCGAGCCACCACTCGCGTGCGGGTTCGCAGTGATTCTCGACTTTTGATCATTCTGGCTCTGTGATATAGTCCATGTTGCCACTTTATGTACCCTTGCGCGCCGCCCTGTGCCGTGCAAGGTGTATTACTATGTTATGACTTTCATGACGTTTCCAGTCCGTTTCGCAACGCCGTTGTGCCAGCTCCGGTGTCTGCCGCCGCCCGAGTTCGGTCGCGACTAGCTCGCCGCGGGCGGCGGGCAGTAGTCCATACTACAATCGCCAGCAATAAAGCGAGCCCATCCTGGGGTAGTGGTCTCTCGCCCTCCTACTCTCTTCTGCTTTCGCTCGCTCAGTTTCTCGCCCAGTTTTCGACGCCTCTGCCATGTCTTCCGCCGCCACCTTCAACGCCTGCCCCGCGCCGCCCAATCTCGGCAACTACACCACGACGGACTTCTGGTTCTCGGATGGCAACATGGTGCTCCTCGCGGGGAATGTGGCATTCAAGGTCCACCGCGGACAACTCGTGCGCCACTCGGACATCTTCCACGACATGTTCTCGATGCCGCAACCGGAAGGCGAGGACGGACAGGGCCTGCTCGACGGTTGCCCATGGGTCGAGCTCCACGACGACGCGTCTGATGTCCTCCACCTCCTGCGCGCGCTCTACGATGGCCTGTGAGTATATGTGTCGTTGTTTGCGCCTGTGGGGCTTGCTAACGTGCAAGCAGGTACTTCACGAAGCCCAGCGCCGGCGATTTCTGCTCCATCTCCGCCGTGCTCCGGCTGTCCAACAAGTACCTCATCGAGCACCTCCGCCAACGCTGCCTCGCGCGTCTCGAGGCGGACTGGCCGACGACCCTCGCCGGCTGGGACAAGCGCGAGCAGCAAGCAACGGTCGACGGGCGGTACAACCCGCGCGAGCACTATGCACACCCCGTGCTCGTCATCCAGCTTGCCGAGGAGCTCAACCTCGAGCACATTCTCGCCGCCGCCTTCTACGACCTCGCGCGCTACGGCCCACGCAAGATCGCCGCCGGCGCGACGAACATGCCGCACCTCCTCCCCGCGACGATCGCGCGCTGCAAGGCGCGCGCCGGCACCCCGAGCGGTGCGGGTGACGCGCTGCGGCTCGTGCGGGGCGACCTGCGCGCGACGTTCGTCGGGCGCGAGGCCGCGCAGCGCTTCCTCGCGCGTTTCATCGACGCGGAGCTCGCGGGCCGCGCGATCGCGGAGGGGTGCGCGAACCGCGCGCAGGCTGGGGGCCACCACTGTCGCGAGTCGTACTACTTCGTGATGCTGAACCTGCTGCGGAGCGTGGGGGGCATCGCGAGCGGGCGCGACGCGGACCCGCTGTTCTCGCTCGCGCAGGCGGTCGAGATGCTCTCGCGCACGGACTTTTCGGACGGGACGCGCCAGTGCGGGTTGAGGATCTGCGCGGCGTGCAAGGAGGACTTTGCGCTGAGCGTCGCGAAGGCACGGCGCGAGGCTTGGGAGCTCGTTCCGGTGTGGTTTGGGCTGAAGAGCGAGGAGGAGTCGGCGCCTGCGGTGGTGGAGAAGGCGAAGGAGGAAATGGCGGTGGCCTGACTCGTGGATGACATTTTCTCTGTTCTTTGGTGTTTACTGCTTCATGTTTTTATTTTTTCCTCTGGGTTTCTTGGGGGGCCTTGGGATCCGTTGCGTCCACTTTGCTGTAGTACTTATCATATCCCAAGCCCGCCGCTGGCCATGATGGACTATCATTTTGTATCTTATAAACACTGGAGATCCTGTTTCTGCTACACACATGACCACACCCATAATCATAGCTGATTCACGGCTAACAAACGGTCTCTCCGGGTGCATCAAACGCGCCGACAAGTGTGATTATCGCCCCGAAGAGACCGGAGGGAGAGGAGAGTGCGGGGAGCCCTAACCCCAGGCGGTCCGCGCTGGGCGTAGTGCGGGGTCGGAAATCACATGCAGGGCGCCGGCGGCTGAACGACGCCCGAAGCTGCGAGTCTGCTGATCATGACGCCTCGGACGACGCGCTCTCCTTAAATCCCGGTCTTCGCGCGTTCGCTGCATACCTCTCTCTTCCCCCACCACTACCATCTCCTCTTTTCCATAGCGGCCGCTATGTCCACTATCTCCCAACGCATCCAAAACTTTGCCGGGGTCTCGCCTAAAGCGAAGGCTCTGTCCCAGAACGACGACGACGTAGTCATTGTTTCTGCCGTTCGCTCCGCCATTACGAAGGTGAGCTCCCCCTCGCTGAAGAGTGTCGTGGCGCGCGTACCATGAAGACGTGGGCATCGTGCGACACGTATTGCGCACAAAACATCACACCATGCTCTGTCGTCGACTCGGTGGAACCACTCCCAAAATCATGGCCAGATGCGCGCGCTAGCACCCAGGGGCATAGTCCATCATTACACACTTACTAATGCGCTCCGTGCAGGCAAAGAAGGGTGGTTTCAAGGACACGCGTCCCGAGGAGCTCCTCTCTGCCGTATTGCGTGCCGCGTACACCAAAGCCGGTGTCAACCCTGCGCTCTTCGGCGACATCACCGTCGGGAACGTGCTCCCCGCTGGCGGAGGCGCATCCGCCGCCCGCATGGCCGCCCTCCACGCCGGCATCCCCAACACAGTGCCCATCAGCACCACGAATCGTCAGTGTGCGTCCGGCCTCCAGGCCGTGAACATCATCGCAAACCAGATCCGCTCCGGGCAGATGGACATTGGCGTTGGTGTGTCCACTCTCTCCGGCATTTACGCTCCGGAAGCCGTGTAGTTGACGCATGCCCGCATTTGCAGGTGCCGGCGTCGAGTCAATGACGTTCGGGTACGGAGGCGGCGCGATGCCCGATGGTTTCTCGGAGCTCGTGCTGCAGAACAAGGAGGCGGAGGACTGCCTGCTCCCCATGGGCATCACGTCCGAGAACGTCGCGGCGGACTACGGCGTCACGCGGCCCGTGCAGGACGCGTTCGCGGCAAAGTCGTTCCAGAAGGCGGCGGCCGCGCAGAAGGCGGGCAAGTTCAAGGACGAGATCGTGCCCATCAAGGTGAAGTGGGTCGACCCGAAGACTGAGGAGGAGAAGGAGATCGTCGTGGCGAACGACGACGGCGTCCGGGACGGCGTCACCGCCGAGTCCCTCGCGAAGCTCAAGCCTGCGTTCAAGAAGGACGGCACCACGCACGCAGGTTCGTCATTGCCGCGCTATGTCCCGCCGCACATTGGAGCTCACAGCGCGTATAGGTAACGCGTCGCAGGTGTCCGACGGCGCCGCCGCGGTGATCCTCGCGCGCCGCTCCGTCGCGAAGAAGCTCGGGCTGCCCATTGTCGGCAAGTTCGTCTCGGCTTCGTATGCTGGCGTGCCCCCGCGCGTGATGGGCGTCGGCCCCGCGTTCGCGATCCCGAAGGTGCTCGAGAACACGGGCCTGAGCCTGGACGACATCGACTTCTTCGAGATCAACGAGGCGTTCGCGAGCCAGGCCGTGTACTCCGTCCAGACGCTCGGCATCCCCATGGAGAAGGTCAACGTGAATGGCGGCGCAATCGCCATCGGCCACCCGCTCGGCTGCAGTACGTCTTTCCGCTCACCTGTTGCTGGATGGACGCATGGCTGATGTGATTGCATTGCAGCGGGCGCGCGGCAAGTCGCGACGGGCCTGAACATCGCGAAGCAGACCGGCGGGAAGATCTTTGTGACGAGCATGTGCATCGGCTCGGGCATGGGTATGGCGGCAGTGTTCGTCAGCGAGCAGTAGAATGCTGCACTGTCGTAGTACGAGTATTTATTGCCCTTGCTCCCTTTGGATCCGCATGGAGGCTCTGTAGCGCATGTATCCCTAATCCAAATATTTTTGTCGCTTACCTGGCTGATATAAAGCGCGCGGGGACTAGTTGACCTGTTGAGATATGTACCCTCTTCATGACGTTCGACCGTAAGTAGGTAACAGCTGCGACGTAAGAAGTTTCATTGTATCCGTGACACTCACAAGCAGAGCCATTACAGCCGTCTACAACATATCGCCGGGGCTAGAAGGCCGCGCCACATATTAGAAGGCCGCGCCACATATTAGAAGGCCGCGCCACATATACAGCAATGAGTGATGGCGCCAAGAGGAAGTCAACACAATTCGATTTGTATATGTGATATACGCTCACACGAGCCACAAGCACTGCCATCACAAAGCTTGCAAGGAGAAGGAGAACATGTCATATTCTATCCGAATGATTCGAATGCAACACAAATCGATTTGGCTCTTTCCCTTGCGTTCCTGGTTGGACCCGCTAACGGAGCTGGTGCGAGCTGCTATTCAACATTGTATCAGAGGGATGCACAAACAGGGAATGATAAAGCTCACCAATCATGCGAAATCGACCACTGGATCTACGCGGGGGGTCCGAGGGTCTGGCCTGCGGTGAGCTCGAAGGTCCGCATGGGGCTGCCGGACACGATGCATTCCATGGTGGCGGGCATCTTGAACATATCGGAGCAGACCCCCGTGTGGCTGGAGATCATGACCGTAACCGCCAAGCCGTCCCGCGAGGGCTGGTCGACATAGATGCTGGCGAACGACTGCGGCTCGCCCGTGCCGAAGGTGCTGAGGCTCGTGCACTCGTTCAGGGGCATGTCGTCCAGGGGGGTGGACACGCAGTTTTGAGTGCAGCCCTGGTCGGTGCAGGCGCGCAGAGAAGCGCTGTCGTAGGACCTCCTCGGGGACGAATGCGATAGGGGGTTTACAATGGTCGCGTTCGCGTGGGTCTCGCTGAGGGGTGTTAGAGCCACCGCGGGGCTGAAGCTAATTGGGTTGGCCCTGCAGATGATGGCTGGGACGAGGGCGACGAGAGCGAGGGCGACGCGGAAGGAAGGCATTGTGCGTAGAACGACTCGGAGGAGAGGTGCTGTCCTGGGTGGCGAGGAGCTGGCGGATGCGCTTCGCCCACTTGGGCTTTTATATCAGCCTTCCGAGGTAGAGTCTCGCCAAATGCATCGTGCATGATGTGGTGAAGAGAGCAGCGAGCGCCCTCCTCAGCCGGGGAACTGGGGAGGGCGTTCGGTGACGTTCAATACATCGGCGAAGGTTAACGCTGTGCTTTTGCACTACGCAACTACATCAAAACGTCCGAACATCGGGGCGCTCTCACTTGTCAGGCTCTAGCTTGCGTGAATCCCGGAAAACCCCCATGAAATTTCATACAGCTGTAGATGCGCATGTTCACAACGATCCTGTGAGGTTTCATGATTACTGGCAGCGGGGAACGGAAGAAGCATTGTCCAATGAGACGTACCCTCAGGCCGTCCGAACTCTGAGTCCCGGACTGCAGCCCTGCACCGTTGCACTGTGTTGCCACATTTCGGTGATGGCGGCTCGCAAGAAGTGAATCCGGCGCGAAGACGCTTTCTACAGTTATTAGAAAACACTAGTAGAGCTGGGTTAGCACCGTGTTTGTCCTCTGTTCAGGATGAAGCGCCAGATGTGATATCCTTGAAGCCTCGTGCGGAATCCCTGAAGAGGCGGACGCTCGGCGCCGGTGAGTGCCGCTGATGCGAGGCGGCATCCCCATGCTCGTTTGACGATTTTGTAGTCGCCTGTACACGTTGAGCAGCGTGTTCCGAGCGACTACCTCCCATTGCGCGTCGGCACTACCGGCACGCTCGTCCCCGCCTTTCGGCAGAGGTATAGTGTTTATCGTTTACGTTGCCAGCGGTAACACCTGCGATGGGAGCACGCGCACTACATAAGAACGTTTCAGTCACCAGAACGAGAATTGGTGAGGAGCGGACTCAGCCAGTATGCTTCCTCACTGTGTAGCACAGCGCATTCGAGGAGCCGTTGATTCGCAATACTCGGATGCCAGTGTGACCATGGAGAGACCGTACACAGCCTACGACTAACTGATACACTAGGCACTGTACAGAAGCCGGATACCCCTGGACGATCACTGGACACGCATATAGAAACCTGGAGGACATTGTCAAAAAGGCTTGAAGGAATCCGAGTCAGAGAAGCGCATGAGGTCAGAACATGAGGGTAGAGTTACGAGTGCAAAGCTGTGCAAAACGGATATGCCGCAGCCGTAGGAATAACGTAAAGGCGGGGCGCTTAGTATACGTAGTAGTTATGATCTCGAAGAAGCTTTGCTTTCGGTAGGCATATTGTTGTTTTCTTATATGCCTGCCCCCTGTGTGCTTCGGCGAATGGATTTATGGTTGCATGCTCTGTTTTAGGGCTGCGCAGGGATGGGTAGGTCTAGGTGAGTGCCTTCATGTAAGCACTACGCTCATTTCATACTTTCAGCCGAAGCCGCCATCATCACAAAGCAGAAAGAACCGGGATAACATCTCGAATGCCATCATTATAATACAACATATACAGGTTTGGAGAGTTCAACTCCCCTTCCTCTCCTCTCTCTCGGCTTGACCCGCTGCCGTAGAACCTGCTTGTGGGGCTAATATTGTATCAGAGAGATATACGACATCAAGGCGAACGCAAGTCAGGGAGCTCACCATCTGCGCTAGAACGCGGCGGTAGGGGTGGTGCCGGGGAAGATCTGCAAGCCCGACACGGCATTCCCGAATATCGAGTGGCACCCGCCAACATCCGGAATAGCGAGCGTGAAGAACTCGCAGTCCTCCGTCCCGACGAACACCTGGAAGTCCGCGGGCACGTCCTGGCTGCTGCCCTCGCTCGTCGTGACCTGCAGGATCTGGAGCGAGGTGTACGCGACGCCGCCGTTGATGACGTTGCACTGGTTGCGCGGGAGGTCGTCCAGCGCGGTGAGCACGCACGAGTCCGTGCACGCGTCGCCGAGGCACGAGAGCAGGTAGTTCGTGACCGTGCCCTGGCCGGGCTTCGCCGTGGGCGGGGGCGCGCTCTGGTTCGGGTCGCCGGAGGGGTTGATGGCGACGTCGGGCGACCGCGCCTGCGCGGAGCTGGTGCCGATTGGGGTGGCTCCACAGATGAGGGCCGGGACGAGGACGACGAGCGCCAGCGCGGTGAGGTAGGAGGGCATCGGTGCGGAGAGCGAGGAGAGGGGTTGTACTAGGTGGCGAGGTGGTATTGTAGTAGATAATGCATTTCACGCACTGGCATCTGGGCTTTTATACCAGTCTTCCGAGGCTCAGTGTGGACGGGAGACCTCGGTGTGTATAGTATCCGTACACACCGTTTCCAAGTCAAATGCACAATGTTGTGAAGACAGCGTCGGTCGTGCCCTTGCATGTTGAGGCGGTCGGTTGCTGGTGATGGAAGCCCGCATGCAGGCCAGTTATTACGCATGCAGACCAGTTATTACGCACGCACGGACGCTATCCGCCACCCGTGCGATCCGGATCCGGACCCGAGGCTCAGGTGCACGGATACATTGACTATCGAGAATCTGAGCTCAAATTCCGTTACTTGTCATTATCGCCCGCCAGTATATCGGAGGTACTTATCTATCGATAGATTGAATAGACATTCGTCAAAGCTGGCGTCGCCGTGAGTGTACTCGCAACTACATAAGTAAGTAAAAGCAGTGCCTTTATCAGTCACAGGTCATGAGTGTGGCAGCGCACAGATAGCGGACACGCGCAGAACCCCGGAGATCAGCGAAGAGAGCAAAGGAGAGCCGGCGGATATGAAGTTGATACGTACCATCGTAACGGTGAGAGCAACGGGTACAGGAACAGGAGCTTAGTAGAGTGCGCAACAGCGCTGTGAGATGCGCCGGGAGTCGCTAGTACTGCTTGAATATGATGCTTCTCACACAGGCGCGGGAGTTGGACAAGGAGCGCGGGCGCGTCGCGATCACGGTCACGGACATCCGGACATTCAGTAGCACGTGACCGCGCCTCGCACTTCTTCCTTGATCACCTTCCGCTAAGTAGTAGCACCTCGATCAGTCTCTACCACGACGACGAAGGCGAGCATCGTTGTATTAAACACATCATACCATATTTGCCGAATAATGACGGTAGCTATTCGCACCACGGGTACGATAGAACCATGTATATCGGTGTTCTATCTACGACGGAGCTCATCGCACCACAAACGGGGCGGGACTCAGATACAGAGCGACAACAGGCGCGAAAGGGTCCAGCTTCGCGCTTTTAAAGGCACGTACGACGTACGCGTGCAGGAGCACGGGCCGGAAAGGGCGCTGAAGGCGAGAGAGAGAAAGAGGGAGAAGAACTGCCACGGAGCAACCAAGCCGCGACTCGGGAGATAGGAACCCCACAATTGTACAATGGCCCAGAAAAGAAACCACATAGCCCATAGGAGAAATATAGAAAAAGAAGAGCGCAGAGTATCAGGGGGAGGCCTAGGGGCACGGACACGCGACGTGAAGCTTTGAAGTGGCAGCGCGGACCTCACTCCGAGTGCGAGTCGCTCCTCTCGCCGTCCTCGTCCCCGCTCTCGCCATCCTGCGCGTCGTCAAACTCCGGCAGCGGGTGCGCGACCATGCGCGGGCTCGGCCACGGCGTGCGCACGTATCCCGCCTCGGGGGAGGGCGTGCGCCGCGCGGACGCGCTAGCGGCGACGACGGGGGCGCCGAGGAAGCGCGCGAGGACCTCTTCGGGGGACGGGGCGCGCGCGGTGTGCCCGTTGCTCTCGTGCATGTCGACGCGCACGCCTTGCTGTGCGAGGTGCTGCAGAGGGAGGAAATGGGGAAAGAGTGAAAGGGAAAGGCAATATTGCGAGCGGTATCAGCATATATACGGTTCTCGGCGCACGTGCGTGCCCCGGATGGAGGTGAGAAGGGGAAGAGAGGGACGGGACATGCCTTTGTGAGGGCCGTCGGCGCGCGCCGCCCGGGGAAGGTCGCGGCGGAGTGCACGGCGAACGAGCGGCCGAAGCATTCGGCGAGGATAGGGCAGTGCGAGGCGGACCCTTCCGGCTGCATGAGCACGTTCGCGACCCGGAAGCGGAGGAAAAAGCTTCCGTGCAGCAAAACAGCGAGATCCTGTGACATAGCGCGAAAAGATCAGCGGGTGTTCATCGATAGATGCCTTTCATTGACGACTAAAGAGTGCGAGCACTCACAGAGAAGACGAAGACGAGCGTCTTGGCACCCGCGTAGTTGACGACCTCCGCCTGGACGGCGGTCGCGCCGACGAGCAGCGCGGTGCACTTCGAGCCCTCGTACACGGGGGTGTGGCCAATCCACGCGACGACGTCTCCGTCGGGCTGGAGCAGCGGCTGTCCTGCGATGTGCGAGGGCCCCGCTGGACCCACAACGCCATCATCGCTATCAGGCACTCTGGGGGCAGCGGCGGTCTGCGCCAATCGGCCGGTCGTGCGCGGCACGGGCTCCTGTTCGATTTGAGTGGGGTCCGGGAACAGATCTACATGGCAGATCGCCCCGAGCGCCTGTGGCCCAATCAACACGCACTCGACACCGGACAGGAATATGGGGGCAAAATGCTCACCACGTTCGCGGGGTCGGCCTCCTGCTCGTACGCGAACCCGGCGTCGTTGTAGAGGATGTCGAAGAAGCGGCAGAGCACGACGGGGGGCGGGTCGAGGGGGACCTTGTTTGTGCCGGCGTCGGTGAATCTCAACAACGCGCCGGGGGAAACGCGCCGGGACTATTTAGGAACTGCAGACGTCTCTGGGAACACCGTGTGCGAGTGGTGATGACAGGAGAAAGCCGGGTCTGTGCGTACTTCAAGCCGAGTTCGGCTTGTTGGATCTCCTGCAGCTCGAGGCGGATCGTGCGGCCTGCGAATACGCCGGTGCTGAATATTATACGCTGGTTGATCGTGGATACGGTCCCGGTGTTAGGTGCGGGCGAACCCTGGCGCGAAGAGGAAAATGAGATGGGTAGGGAGGGAAAGGTATGACACGACGAGCACTCACCATTTCAATGCTTCCCATATTTGCTGGTCGATGTTGATATGCTTGAACGAGTAGATGTGTATTGTGGCTGTGTGCTGAGAACGTATGTGGGTGAACTGGAGGGGAATGGAAAAGCGAGGACGATTTACCTCAACAGAATCTGTTCTGTTATTTTCGCTGTGCGAGGTCTTTTATACACATCCAAATCCCCAAGAGTTGATGCCTTCAAGTATAATGTCGGAGACGACGGCCAGCCGCTCTGTCGGTCAAAACGGCTACCGAGTGGTCGGTACCACAAACGCTGCTCGGCCGCGCAGTCCCCAGGGCGTGATGCATTGATGTGAGGACGTGTGTTCAAACTCTCTCTGCAAAGCCTGCTGCGGGAGAGCCCGTGCGTGCCCCATGGGCGTGCTTCTCCCCGTCGGCCCTTCCAACCTCGCACAGGCCGAGCCCAGAGGGTGTTAGTGTCTGCGTTGTGGCGCCTTCGCTGTCGCGAGAATACACCTCGCGCTGTGTTCCGATGCCGACATGCCCACGGAATCTGACACTCATTCTTGTGTGCGCCGCAGGGGCCCTGTCGCACGCCCCGGCGTCTGCGCAAAGGACCTGGAGCGCCCTCAGGCAAGGCTCGTGAACGTCCGCGGCTCTCAGAGCCTCCGTCCGAGCCGCTCCGCACAAAAGCGACCCCGCCCGCCCCACCGCCGCCCTCGATCCAACCCCCCATGGTCGACGCAAACGGCAATCGCGTGTCCCCTTCGGTCGCCCAGGGACCTGCAATCGGTCTTCTCACCGGAACACGCCTGGGCGCGCTCACTTGCTGAGGCCGTCGCAGATCTGGACGAGCAGGTCCTCCAAACTTTTCTGCTGTGCCTCGATGCCTCCCTCTCATCGCCGCACCCACTCCGATCGCTCGGCGCGCGCCCCCTCCCCCGCCTCTGCCTCTGTCTCAACATCCCTCGCCGTCTCACGGGGTTCCACCGGCGCACCCCCCGCCACTCCCACACTAGCGCTTCCCCGCGCTCGTCCGGGCTGTCCGAGTACGTGCACCCGCGCCGCGGAGGGTTCGCGACCACGTGCATCGACGAGAGGCGGCGGCGCATCGTGGGGCCGTAGCTGAGTCCCGCCGCCTTCGAAGGGCATCTTCGAGTCGTCTGCACCGCCGGGGTAGAGGTCGATGAGCGGCAGAAAGATCTGCGCGAGCGGGCTCGAGGCCACGCGTGAACGCGTGAACACCGAGTTGACGCGCGTGCGGGGGACCGCAATCTGCGGGGGCGGTTGCTGTTGCTACCATGTGGCGCCGGTTGATGTGATCTTTGACTCTGGCTTTGGGGCAAAGACGGCCCGGCCTGTTCGTGTTGGAGAGGCGAAGGCGGGATGTGCGGTATCGAACGCCCGGTGGTAAAGCCTGATATCGACGGACGCCGTTGGTGCTGTGAAGAGGACTGGGAGGCGCGTCTGCGAGACATCTGCGAGAGCCGGCGTTGGCGGACGATGTCTATCGGGGGAACGTCGTCTGCCTCTTCCATGTCTAGCGCTCTCTCTCCAACTCCTCTTCGAGCTCGAAGATCTCAGTGAGCCGGACGTGTTGATGCCTGCTGACCGCGCGGGACTTACTGCGTCGATGTCTGCGTCGGGGCCAGTGAGGCCTTCGAAAAAGGCTAGTTTGACGTCAGGCGAAGGTGAGAACGCGCGAATGCTAGGAACACCCACTGCAGCTGAGTCGTTTCAGATGGCGAGATATGTAAGCAAAGTGGGCAATGGAGGTATACCTTGTGCAACCACCGTGGACGGAGAACGTAGCTTGCGGGAAGCATGATGCATGCATAGCGCAACGAGGTTCACTGGCTGATAAAAGAATAGTGAGTCTGCTTTTACGCTACGCGACAGTCAATGTCAATGGAATGTCATGGCCCGGGGGTGTGTATGCGAAACGCACCCTTGTATCGTCGAGACGATGCGGCGGAACATCGCCTGGATTACATAAATTGGCTTCAGGAAGCAATTCAAGTCAAAGCATATAGATAGATACCTCGGCGGCTGCGTCGTCGTTTATGGCCGAGAACCTGTGTGAGAGGATCTAACGCTATTTCAGTTTCCAAGATGCATTCCCAGAGCTGGCCACTCACAGAAACAAGCACTAGAGTGATGACATTCATTCATAACACATTCCAAACAGATGAATATGTAGCATACCGGTCAGAATAACAGTGTTTGCTCAAGCACACATACGTGATCATGAGAAACGGCCCAAAGTCAGTGTAGTTACCATAACATCCTAAGCCTCCATGTCAGCTATATACGGACAAGCTGAAAGCCGATTTCACTCACACGTCTGATAATATGCATAATGGGTTATACCTCCATCGCGTCGACATTTCTTTGACGAAACAGAGGTTGACGTTCAACAGGCGGCTCCTCAGAGTTTCCTCAGTCGCGTTTGTCATCGTCACGGTCAACTTCGCACTCATGCGTCTAGTGGCTCGCCACATACGGAGTAGAGCAGTATGTCATAAAAAATTCCATGTCGATTGAAAGGCAATAGAAACATATGACGACGAGAGGGTTATAACAATGTATGACGAGGGGGAGCGAGAAGGCATTTGAGCCACTTGCCGCGTTTCTCGACCAGTGAAAGTGAAACTCAATCTAATCTTATCTCGCCTACGGTGAAGCGCAGGAAGTCCAGCGCTGCCGCCGCACTCCGGTCGACCCTCTCGCTCTTCCACGCTAGATGGTGTTCTGAACATCGTCTCTAAGAAACAGGCCGCCCTAAACAGTTCAATCTCATGCCTTATCGTATTGTCTCAGTCCTCTCTAGCAATTACGCGACATGGACAGCTTTCACGACCTTCGCGCCCTTCGCGCGACGTCCCTTCGGCGATCCATTTTCACAACCACCCAGGGCCTACTCCTCAGGCCTCAGGCCTCAGACCCATGGCCAAGCTATGGAAGCGATGTTCAGCACTTAAATGACGGCATGTTAGTGTTTGGCGGCACTAAGCACACGACATTGCAGCATGGCGCATTTGCTGATGTTGGCGGCTTTCGAGACTAGTATCGCGACCCATTCGCGCATATACTATGTACTCAAAATTGTGAAGAATAAATCCCCTCCCCTCCAGCCCCCATCGCAGATCTTGTAACAGGTGTATGCACGTTTGGCGTTTGCGCCGGTTTGTCGGTGGTGAACGTCTCTGGGCCGAACCCGGTTGGCCTTCTCTGCGTCCAGCATCTGTTCGCCCCTGGTAGACACTAACTCATCTGCCCTTGTCAGTGGTATGCAGATCCGCGCTGTGCTTAAGGAGCTGCTTGCGGGAGTGACCGCTGCCCGCGACGAGATCACCGCATTGGACGTAAATACCGTAGTCGACATCGCCGCAACGATGCTTGCGCTGAACGGCGTCGACGCCGTGATCGTCACCATACGGCGGCCCTGCTGGATTCTAGATGGTCCGTACCACGCGCCCGTCCCAGTCGCATGCACTAACTAACAGTCCATCACACGCAGCCAAGAAAGCTGACCAGGGCGGCCTCTCTGGACCGATGCTAAAGTCCTATGGACTTTTTGATTGTTACACTCCGCACGCTATGCGCCCTCTTCCCGGCCTCGATCCAGTCCATCGGGAGCGGCGTGATCGCGACCGGGGCCGACGCATTCGAGTTCGCGCGCGCCGATGCGTCCGCTGTGCAGCTCACACGTTGATCGGCTACCGTGGCGTCGGTGTGCCGCAGCAGGTAAAGGACGAGCCCTACCCTTCCATCAGCCAATTCAGCTCCGAGTCCTCCGCCTCCTGCACGAGCAATCTCGTGCGTACCCCGCAGCCCCTCCACGCCGCGCGCATCCGCACAAGCCGAACCAGGGCCCCCATAGCCTATGCCGCGCGACGGGCTCGCGCACGACGTGCGCCGTACCCTCCGCGGAGGAGGACGCGAGCGTCACGCAGGGCGCGCAGTATGTTGTTGTGACTCCTCCGAGTCGTCCGACTGATCCATGATAGAGAATGTTCGGTTTGTCTTTCTACCGTGTGATGGATATGCCACTCACCTGGCGTGGTTGAGCGCACCATGCGTAGTGCAGCATCTCTACACGTCTCTGTATGTGTGAAGGGCTACCTGGCCCGCCGAAACACAATGTCGCAAGCATTACGTTGGCGAATTGAAATTCACTCACTCCACGGATTGTGTGTGGCTGTGCCGCTGCCAATTCGGATTCGTCAATCCTTCGCTATCTGAGTCCGGCAGGCCAACCCGATCACATCGTTCCAACTCTTGACAGCCACACACTGACCCACAATTGGAATCACCGTAGAATGTGAGGCCTCACGAGACCTTGTGGTCTTGAGAACTTTTTAACGGCATCACCCGCAAGGCAGCGACTACGAATTTACACACTTTGTACACATCAACTCATAGAGAAGAACAACATGTCAAAGTAACATCATCAGGGAAACCGCCCGATCCGAAGAAGTACAAATTCGTAGAAATATTCAATAATCAGTACTAATTTACAGTTTCCTCCAAGTAGCGCATTTTAGATCGGTCCTCAGAATACTAGCACAACTCACGGTGTAGAGCTCATTAGGATCAATAAGCTCGAGCTAATGCGCACTAGTTTGACCCCATAATCACTATTTACTGCCCGAAGGAAAGCGGTAGCGGTGAGGAAACACACGGGTGATTTCAATTAGTAAACTGATATATTATGGGGAGCAGGATGAGAGACACAGGAGTCGGAGACAACCAGTGAGTTGGAACACTGAGTAGTAAGCCAACTATCGAGCAGGAACTATATTAAACGAGTGTATCAATCGGTGTTGGGTCGTCAACTTGAACCAGAAATCATTATGTGTCATGAAGGGGCATTAGAAAGGCTTAGCATGAGAGACATTGTCGAACGGCAGGTGAAAACGGTAGTAGAGAGAGAGGTAGTAGAGAGAGAGGATGGGTATAGCTGTGTGACTTGAATGATCAAGCATCGGGCATGCCGGCAACATCCAGAGCATCGAGGTCATCAGCGGATTTCCCGCTGGCGGACATGACGCTTGAATGAGAACCACTATGAGAAGCCAATATCAGTACCAGACGACAATGGATCTTGATAACTATATCACCATATTACTCGGAAGAACCCGTGCATGAGGACATGGTATTTGTTCGTGTCGGCGTCCTTGATCTTCTGTAACGCCCGCATGTTACGTGCGTAGGTGTCAGCGAACTCGTTTCCGGTGAAGTCCCGCGCTTTGTACACAGGCGCGCTATAGTCGACAATCGATGCGTAAATCTGCCCAGTTGTTTAGCTTTGAGGCGCCCGGGTAGAAAAAAATATCATACCGCAGTGGCCGCCAGAGCAAGCATTGGTGCGGGGATCTCCTTCTCTCTTGGATGTTTTAAAGACGATGACGTGAACCTGTCAATGATAGCAAATCCATATGCAGTCGGCCTACTGAACCACGCAGACCGCATGACTTGAGTAAAGATCGAAGGCTTGTATGGAAGGTGCCTGTCGACCTTCTGCGACTAATATTTAATGATTAGGGCATGTAGTACACATGAAATGCTGGACAAGCTCACCTTGTAGTTATGCGGGTAGATGTAGTTGAGCTGCTGGTCGAGCCAGTCCACCCTGTGACCGTCGCCGGGTTGGAGATTGTAGGTTTCAGCGACCACACCATCGGTATGTTTCTTGACACGCCCGCGGAAGGTCGAGATCCTTTGAGCAGGCTAGCGACAGACGCGGTGTGGAGAGGATTAGAGACATAAAGAAACAGAGGAATTTGGAACATACAATGGAGCCAAGGTGGCGCGAGTAGGTAATATCCGTCTGCACACGACGCACTATGTCAGCGTAACCAAGTTTCTGTGCGACGCGGACAAGGGTGGGCAGGGTAAACTGATTGTGCTTGTCCGGGCCTTCAGGGAAAGCATTCTTGAGGCAGACGTCGGCCTGAACCTCGTCGATCGCAGCCTTGGCGACGGCACGGACACGGGGGAGTTGAACGCCTAGCGCCAACTTGGGGCCTGGGCTGACAAGGTCGATCCCTTGATCGATCACAGCTTCTTCCTTGACGGCAACTTGTGCTTCGTCTTCGTCATCCTGTAGAGTAGTCAGTAACGAAGAGTATATAACTGTAGCGACATATACATGCCTTCTTCATGGCACGGTTCATCGCCTTAGCAGTGCGGGAGCGCTTTACAGGAGGTGAGTCGAGAGCGTCGTTGTCGGAGTGGTCAATCCATTCTGGCGTCTACACATATGTTGGCGGTCAGCAGGTATACAACATAGAGGGTCATAAGTGTATAGAAACCTCGGATTGTCTTGGCTTGCGAGACTTCGTAGGAGGGCGTCCTTTCCCGAGGCGAAACTTCTGATCACGATGCTCCATCTGGCCATGAGCAGATATTTAACAGAGTTGTCAGCCAGCTTGCATTGTAATGAGACGGCGCCAGTACCCCTGCATACCTGATCATGCGACGGTGCATCGCACTTGCGCTTCTTCGTGACGACGACAGTCTTCTGGCTTCTGACAGTGTCTGATGAGGCCTTGGTGCGCGCAGAGGTATTAGGCTGCCGTGGCGAATAATCTGCCAGTGTGCTGCGTGCCTGTGGGGTGCAGTGCTTCTTGGGAGTATGCAATGTCTCCTCGTGCATACTCCCAAGGTGCGCATTCACTGTAGAGGTTGTAGCATGTTAGTATAATGAACATAGATGCGAGGATAGTCAACGTACACAAGCCGTTCTGTGCTCGCAACTTCTTCAAGTTCACGCGGGGTGTCCTCATACGAGCAACCCGGACCTGCTTTGGGGCATTAGAGTTCGGCTCATCTTCGGAATCGACATCCCTAGATCGTTTCTTGATTCGGTGCAGCTCGCGAGGGGGGGAAAGATTGCTATTAGAGCTTGGGGATGGGGAGGGACGACGAATGGAGGATTTGGAGTGTTGGCGCCTGCGTGCAGTGTTGGTCAGGATGTGCGGCATTGACATTGCTCGAGGCTGCATGAACGCTGATGCATCTGGAAACTCATCTTGGTCTTCATCATCATCACCAGGCCCGTCGCCCTCTTCGTCTGTGTTGCGCCCCGTCCATGATGCTCGCTTGGAGTATGAACATGCTTTAAGCTGGAATGTGGCTGCGTAGTAGGGCGCTTGGGTACTCACCTCCGCTTCCATTTGGCGCGCGAGATCGTACTCGTTCGTGTCATCCTCCACTTCATCCTCTTCCAGCTCGTCCACTTCCTCATCGTCCCACTGGTGGTCGCTGTCTTCCCACTCGTCGTCTTGTTCTTCCTCGCCAACATCGTGATCTAGTTCATTGCCTGAGAATGCCGCACCGGCATTCTCATTTCGATCAGCGAAGTCACCGCCATCCTCAGCGGCATAGCAGGTATTGTCAGTACGCTGTGCAATAATTAAACAAATCGTTTAGTGGTGTTGTAGCAGATGGTATAAGTCTACCTTACCCGTGAGGAGCGCGCCCGAGGCTGTGAATGCGCAGGTAAGGAATTCTCTGGCTCATCCTCGCTGACTTCCATGTTAGGTGCGGGAAACTCTGCCGCAGTAAGATGCACCGGTGAAGCGATTGAGCCTGTTATAAAATTAGTAAGCTGACAGCAAAATGGGGATCTATTGGGGCAAGGACTGACCCGACTTGCGTTGCTTTCCCTTAGATACCGACATCTTGCTGTTCTTACCACTGCTGGTATCTTGCTTTGAGTCTAGCACTCGCCGGCCCGGTTTGAGGACCTCCCAAGCTAGCAGTAGTACTGTATGTAAGCTGTCCATAGTCCATACCAACTTAGTCATACTAACCCTTCCCTGCTTGCGCTTTTGTCTTCCGGGATGCTAGAGTTAGTTCAATACATCAGTAAATATTCCCTCAAGCTCAAGTAAGTACCACAGACGTTGTGTTCTGGGGGGTGAGCCTTGAGGTTGGGGTTCGTCGAGTGCGGGGTCCTGCTGGTCGTCCTCATCAGAAAAGACAGTCTGTTGGGAACGGCCAGAGCTGCCTCGATGTCCGCGCTTCAGCATGTGAAATAAAATAATGAAATGACAGTAATTAGTGGGTGAGTATAAGGAGTGATGGAGAAGAGAGAGAGAGAGAGAGAGATGGAGAGAGAGAGAGCTTGGAAGACGTGGCAGCGGAGGTGCGAAGGGTGAGTGGTGATCAGTTGAGAGTCCGAAACCTGACCGACTCCGCGGCCCAGTGACTCAGCCAGATCCAATACCCCGTGCCCCCAACCTCTCAGCAGTTCCCGCTACATCCTACGCTCCTCGTTCTGTGTTCCCCATATTTATCTACAATTTATTCGATGCCCACCGTCTGCCCTGGCTGCCACAGGCAGTTCACACCTAGCGGATACCTCAGCCACCTTATTCAGACTCGACAAGCTCGCTGCATCCGCGTGCGAGAAGAACATGAGGCGCAAGGCCTTTTCGCACTCCAGGAGATGGCGGTCGACGACGAGGACGACGAAGAGGATGCACAGGCTGAGGATGCGGCCCCTCAAGCTTTCGGGGGGGACTATTTTGGTGACTACGCTCCTGAGGAGTTCGACGACTTCGACAACTATCAAGACGGCGATGAAGATGACGACGAGCCAGACGATGAGCCAGATGGAATTCATACCCAGGAAGACCTCGACAATGACGACAACATCGACGACAACGACGACGGGTCGCAGGATGCACAAAACTACGAGGACGAGACCGCTTGGGAACCTCCCCCGTCAACCCCCCCTCGACATGCACACTCGCCCCTACCTCCTGAGCCTGCCGGACAGGCCAACGAACAGGCCGACAATGAGGAACACCGACAGGCTCAAGAAGATCGCGTACAGCAGGAACGTGCGCGTCAACACCTTCAGCAACGTCAAACCTTTTGCGTCAAGTTCCCTGGGAACACCGCTGGAATGCCACTCTCGGATGCACGCTCACCCACTGAGTACGAGAGCTTCAAGACCGCAACAGAGGGCGCCAGCAGCAATCCCTATGCACCGTTTGCGTCAAAGGTCGATTGGGAGTTCGCTCGCTGGGCAAAAATGCGTGGCCCGGGGTCGACAGCAGTCACCGAGCTGCTCTCGATATCAGAGGTATGCTTCCGACTTTCTCACTTAAGTCCTACGCTCTAGGTGCTTCTCCTCACATGTTCACTTTGCAGATCCCGCAGCTTCTTGGCCTGTCATTCAAGAACTCGAGCGAGCTCAATGTGATCATTGACAACGAGCTTACCTCCGGACGGCCACGCTTTACACGGCGTGAAATCGTTGTCGCCGGCGAAGTCTTCGAAGTATTCTATCGAGACATCATTGCCTGTGTTCGTGCACTATTTGGTGATCCCGAGTTTGCAGGCCTCTTGGTCTTTACTCCGGAGCGACATTACGCGGATGCCGATCACACCGTCCGGGTGTACTTCGACATGCACACTGGCCAATGGTGGTGGGCACAACAGGTAACCTTTAGCTCACCGACCCCTTTTCCTGAGTCTCTAATCTGTTCTACGCTAGCGGGAAACTATAGTTTCAGTTAAGACGATATATCCTTACCGGAGGAGTCTCCAGTAGGCGGATACATCCTGGATATATCCACAGGCCCGCACACGTACTATTCCATCAGCGCTAACTTTGTAATTGTCCAGTATACTTCCAGGATATATCCTGGATATATCCCAGAAATACAGGCACAGAACACTTAAATAGTGCCCTGACCCATGCATGCGTTGATACGGTAAGAGGTGCTCTGACGGCCGATAGCCGAGGGGTAGAGGACGTCTAGGTGTGTGATGAAGGGGAGTAAGGTCTCGAGCTCCCTAGGTTCGCTGGTAGGCCGGCCCGTGTACTGTTCGCGCGCAAGCAGGAAGGATGCCTCTCACGCACAGGGCGGGAGCGCGCGTGGACTCGCGCTGTAGAAGGGCGCGCGCGGAGGTAAACTCAGTAACGCAACGCGCGCAGAAATAACGCAACGCTCGCAGTCAGCCACGGGGCTTTGCAACGCAGTACGCACGCAGTAAAACACAGGAGAAACGGAATAGACGCAATATACGCAACTGACGGTACGCTGTCACAGCGGAGAGGTCCCCAGTCGTCCTGCCTTGAAGGGGAAGCTGTTGCACGTCGAGAAGCGCGAGGGACACGTTCCCAGCAGTTGAGAGAGTGAGGGGTGGATTGTCTGGGGGGTTCGAATGCCCCGAAATGACTATGTACAAGAATGCCCGCAGGCTGAATCAAAAACACGTGCTACCATACGGAAGATAAGCGGAAACCGGGCCCAGGATGCCTCGCGCGCCGGGCGCACTCGCCGCGCGCGATCCGACTCTTCGCGCGCCTCGTGCGCGCGCCACTGATGCGTCCCGCGGACCCTCGCGCGCGAGCAGCTAGGGCAGAGGGCTCTGGATAGCGACAGACATCACGCGCGCCGTGGTGAAGTGCCCCGCGCGCACCTTGACCTTGCGCGCGATGGGCTACGCGCACTGCGCGCGCGACGTAGGGGGTACCGAAGTGTGCGGTGGGCTCTGCGCGCGCTGTGGTTGGCGTGCGCGCGCAAGGGTGGAGAAGGAGGGTTTCTGGCCTGGAACGCCTGTGGAGCATATCAGCGTGAATCACTCGTGAAATCCAAATCTCAGATGATCTTAGATATGTATACCACTACGTGATCTACTTCAAGCTGTCGAACTGTAGTTCCCGTAGTAGTATCCCCTGTTTCGCAAGTCAGCAGTAAGTTCTGATCTCCTACTTGGCTTCAATCTATATGGGCAGCGATGAGCTACTTAGCAAATTGGTAACACCAAGCCTGCTACCCTGGTGAGTATACAGACTGCGTCAGTCAAGTCCGAGCCCGTCCGTTCCTCAGGTTTCCATTGCGAAGTATATTCGCGAGTCGAAATTTCCCTATACATCCCAAAGACAGGGACTTGGGGTAGTGCACAACGTTAGCAGACTCAGGGGTCATTCAGAATACTTGAACGTACATGCTCCACACCGCTGAATACATTATCCAATCATGCACCGCTGTAAGTCTGAACTTGAACTCTTTACACTTCCGGAAAACCTTTCCGCTTTTGAGATTCCCTGCCCAGGTACACCGAGACTCCATGCCCACATCCGCCCCTCTCTGAACCCAGACGATCCATGATCGCAATGATAACATGAAAAAGCCTGGATCAGGTATGAGCCAAACCCACGGAAATGTAGCGACATTCAGTTAGTGCCAATGAAACATGTGCTAACAAGTTACAGGCATTCCAAGTAGTTGTTAGACCCCCCGACGCTGAAAACTCCTCGCAGCGGGCGAGTTCATCGTGTACTCATGTATTCTCATGCTTGGCGGCCTGTTCATAATTGATGTTGCATTTCTTTAGTGCCGATTGTGTCAGGAGTATATGCAGCAGTCTGACCTACTGCTGCGAGTGTGCTGCGCCGTTGAGCCTCCTCTAGCCCCCCACCACCCCCGCTGTCCAGCCCTCTCTTCAGGGCCCCAGCGATGGACATTCCTCCCAGTCATGGCTACTTCCGGTGCTGCAGGTGTAGGACGTGTGGCGGTCGTGCTCGCGCCCACCGCAATCGTTTCATTTGGTGCACCCTAGTCAGTGGACGACACTTTCGGCTGACATGAGGCCCTCCCGTAGAGGATTCCCCAGCATGCCCTCCGCGATTGCCGCCCACAGGCGGGTTGTACGATGTCGCAAAGCAAACCGCATGGAGCATAATGCGGGGTAGCCCCGCATACATCTCCAAGTTCTGTTGTTATATTACACCACAAAATAGTTACATTTAAAAGAAGTTCACCCGTAGACTCTGTATTGGACACAAACGGTGTTGATATTTCCACAGCGTCAGTGTCGATGGGGGATGAGTACAATGTAGCGCGAGAGTGAGCGCCGCGCCCAAGTCACCGCCATTCACGATAATATCCTTCCCTATGCAAGGTTCATTGTCAGGGGGATCAACAACGCAACGGTGTAGGGTGTATGTTGCAGCGCATTCTGGCGGACTTTCTGTACGACACACACGGGGAGGGGATATAGTGCAGGGTGGGCAACGAACGGCTTCATGAGAGGTAGTGCACGTACTGTACACTCTATTCCGGGATGGTGTTATGTTCACAAGATATTGATAGTACTTCCCCCCTCTTCAGACTTGGCAAAAGGTCGCCGCACTCCACCCAAGAAGGCGAGTCATCTTCCTTTTCATCCTAAAAGCGGGCTGTAAGTACAAACAGCACTAGGCGGTCTCGATACATACACATTTTGTGTGTCACAGGTTAGTACACCATTGTGCGGCTGGGTAAACTGGCATTAGCAAGTATCGCAGGCCGCGTATAAACCGTCTACATACTTCGTGGCAGCGCATGCTAGTGTGTGCGAGTGCAAATGTTCGCCTGGATCCTGTTTGACAGGTCATTTTGAAGCCGAGGTGCTGCATGGCCTTGAAAGGGATTAGAATTAGTTCTAGAAGTAATAGAACGCCAACTTACCTGGACAAAACTGACCCAACGGATATCTACCCGATCTCCCTTCGCTATGTTGTAGATAGAAGCAAAAACCTGACAAGGTCAGCGCGTTAGATCCTCTTCAAGAGATCAACTCACTGCATAATGCCTAGTCTTCAAATCGAAGACAGTCGCCATAGGAGAACCTGGCAGGGACTGGGTGCGAAACACGCATTGTCCGAGTATCTACAATGAGACTTGCTGTGAAGCCGGATATGCCAGTCGTTGCATGAAACGCGCGTCAGCGTGGGCATACTAGTAGACGTGAAGAGGATGCGTACCTCGAGGGCGAATACTCGGAGTGCTGTGGGTTGATAGGATGTGGAATATGTTTCGTTCGCGGGGGGGCAGGCGTGAAACACGCGTTGTTGAGGGATTAGGACTCGACACAACAGGGGATCTTGAAGAGTGTCATCGCCAAGGGGGGTATATCACATGCCGTTGGAAGAAGGGGTGTGCGAAGTATAAAGCACGTACCGTATTGCGGTATTCCCTCCAAAAACCCCAAGAGGCCAACTTGTTGTGGAGGCCGTGCAGTGACACAGTGTCCAACCTGCACAACGTACGTCCCCTGCCCAGCGGATCACAGCCAGAACGACAGGTGTGGGGGAACCGGACTGCCCAAAGATCCTGCACCCGCTGTGCTCGCGACCGAAATGCGCCCCCGCATTGAATGCGTACGTCCTATCCCAGCCCCAATATATGCATGCCCGTGCGCCACTCTCTTCTGCACGCGCTCGCGGCGACGGGCACACGGACAGGCCAGCGCGGTGGACACCACTGGCAGTTGCGCGATGACAGCGGGGACCCATCGCAGGTATCTTCATGAGCAAGGACATGCTGTGTGTTATTGTGGCGGGCTTGGACTCAACGCGGTGTAGTGTAGTTCTATGATTTTAGTATAGAAGATATATCTTAACCAGAGGGGTCTCCGGTAGTAGGAAGGATATATCTTTAGATATATTTAGGATACATCCTCGATGTATCCAACGCTCGACGGATAGATCCATGCACCGGAGGAGGCTCCAGTGCAGACATATCCGCTAAACTGAAGCTACTCCGGGAAATGGAGCGACGCAGCCCCGGCGCGACCCTCATCCCCATCATCATCTCTAGTGACAAGACACAGCTCACCCTCTTCGGGAGCAAGGCGGCATATCCAGTCTACATGACGATTGGTAACCTCCCGAAGGATGTGCGCCGGAAACCGTCACGACGCGGACAGATCTTACTTGCTTATCTTCCAACCTCGAATCTTTCTCACATCACTAGTCAACCGGCTCGACGACGCGCTCTTACAAACCTGTACCACGCATGCATGTCCCGCATTATGAAGCCGCTGCGTAAGGCTGGTGTCGAAGGCCTTTCCCTAGCCAGTGGCGATGGAGTTCGACGGCGAGGGCATCCAATTTTTGCAATGCATGTCGGCGACTATCCCGAACAAGTACTCGTCGTCGGCTGTAAGACAGGCGAGTGTCCCAAATGCCCCATTCCTCCCGGTGACATCGGCATGACCACAGACTGCGACCGGCCCCTACGCGACTTCCGCAAGGTTCTTGCTGCACTGCAAACTGTCAATGCGGGCCCACGAGCGTTCTCGAATGCCTGCCGCGACGCTGGTATCAAGCGGATACAGGATCCGTACTGGGTGCATCTCCCGTTCGTCAACGTCTATCAAGCAATCACTCCCGACATCCTACATCAGCTCTGCCAAGGTGTTGTCAAACATCTTGTAGCCTGGCTCGTCGCAGCCTATGGTGCGGAGGAGATAGATGCGCGCTGCCGACGCTTCCCTCCAAATCACAACATCCGTCTCTTCCTCAAAGGCATCACCAAACTCCAGCGGGTGACTGGCAAAGAGCACGCTGACATGTGCCGCTTCATCTTAGGCTTGATCGTCGGCATCCCCCTACCTGACGGCCACTCTTCCGCCCAGCTCGTACGGGCTGTACATGCCCTTTTCGACTTCCTCTACCTCGCACAATATCCCGCGCACACGACCGACACCCTCAAGCTTTTGGAGCGTGCGCTTCAGCGCTTTCATGACAATAAGTCCATCTTCGTCGATCTCGGCATTCGCGCCCACTTCAAGATCCCGAAGCTTCATTCCCTCGACCACTATGTCCAATGCATCGAGCTGTTTGGTACAACCGACAACTACGATACCCAGTACACAGAGCGGCTCCATATCGATTTCGCGAAAGAAGCCTACCGGGCCACCAACCGCAAGGACGAGTTCCCGCAAATGACGCTATGGCTCGAGCGGCGTGAAAAAATTCTACGACATGCTTCCTACATCCAGTGGCGACTCCGTAACCGTCCTGGTACACAGAGTGCACCACAAGCCCGTGTTCCTCCTCACGTCGCTGCTGCTGCTGATAACCCCCCCGGGCCTGCGCCTGCCGACCCGCAAATACTCTCCCGCATCAAACTGACCCGTTTTGCAAGCGTCAAGGCCGTACGACTCGCCGCTGCTTCACAGCGCTATGGTGCTACATACATTCAAGACGCGCTTGCTCGATTCGTCGTCCGATACCGCGATCCGCATGCTACAAGTGCGCAAATTGAGCACGCTGCTGTAGGCAAGTTTACATCAACCAGTGCTATTCATTATGTCCCACTCATGCTTCTACTGGGTGCGTTACTAGGAGTATATATTCGGCCGCACTGGACGATGCCTGTCTGGCACAAGATTCGATTCCTTCTTGAGGATGCACAGGAGCTCGGTGTCATGGATGCTGTCCAGGACGTTGCCCATGTACGTCCTGAACGGCGTGACACCCAAGGCCGCCACATCCCTGGACGATTCGATACGGTTCTCATCCGGGAAGCGACAATTGGTGGAAATAATCTCATGGGGCCCATGCGTGCGTCGTTAGAACTTCTACCAACTGATAGATCACTCAATCACACTGTTGCAGGCTACCGAATCGGGCGCGTTCGTATGGTTTTCAAACTTCGAAAGTCAGCGACGGACGAGCTCTTCCCCTTCATTGCGCCCCCCTCTCACCTGGCCTATGTCGAGTGGTTCACGGCTCTCACTGAGCCTGACCCTGTACATGGTCTTTATCAGGTCTCCCGATGCCGTGGGCCTGCCGGAGAGTGTCTCGCCGATGTTATAGAGATCAGTAGGGTTGTCAGAAGCTGCCATCTTCTTCCATGCTTCGGTGTGTCAGCTTCTCGGGAATGGACCAGCAGTAATGTGTTAGACCAGTGCGATGATTTTCTGTTAAATACATTCAGCGATCAACATATGTACATGTCATTAGCATAGTTTATATTCTTCGATGTCAGATGATGTCTAGCAAGGGAAGATGAGGTTGCAGTAGCATTATCTTGTGTGCAAGGCCACCCGCTGCTCCTACCGTCTCTACACCCAGGGCCAAACTGTATGTGTTTCTATTAGCCATTGCACCGCGTTACTGACGTTCTATTAGGTAGCATTTATTGGGCGCCCGTCACGCGGATGTGTCACTTATGTCACAGCCCGTAGCTTACACCTTACACTCCTCTTGCATTATCCCTCCAAAACATATTTTCTTTGTAGTCTGTATGACATTTGTATACCAAATCACAAGTTTTCCCGGTCAAAAGTCGCTTGGGTCGCGGCAGACAATTCAGCGTGACCACAGTCCGTGACTTCTCAGACTAGCGCCGACTCATATATAGGCGCTCTGTTACTTATGCTTTCAATATTCTCCGCTCGCCCTCGGCTCTTAACGTTCGACGTTGAACTGTGCACTCACTCGAACAACGACTGGTACCGGTGCTTGTCAATTCCCGCACACAAGGTTTGAGCTGCCAGCCCAGGCGGCATTTAGCTAGTGTGTTAGCATACAAATAGCCGGTGATATCTAGGTAAGGAGCATTTGGACGTGTGAGGAAGGTGATAGTGATATTGGGGCGCTTTTTCGGGAGGGGTGGTTTCCCTGATGATCAATCCACATGCAACATATAATAATCTCAGGCTAGTTTTTTCCTCTCGGTTCCGATGTCCCCGTTAACGGGCTCTGGTGAGGCCTATATATAACATTGGATTAGAGAGGTGCACAAAATCGAAATGTGCGTGTCAAGAGAACTCACCCACTGCGCTAGAACTGGGTGGGGAAGGTGACACCTGAGAATTTCTCGAAGGCCGACACGGGCGTGCCATCGATGACGTAGCACAGGCCGACGGTGGGGATCGAGCGGGTGAAAAACTCGCAGTTGTCGAATCCGACAAAGATCTCGAAGTTCGCGTTGATGGGCCCATCGCCGCCCTCCTGGGTCATCAGGACGGAGTTGTACGTCTGGCCGCCGTTAAGAATCTGGCATTGGTTTTCGGGGATGTTGTCCGTGGCGATCTTCACGCAGTTGTCGACACAGTTGACGTCGGTGCAGGCGACCAAAAAGTTCGTGATGGTGACATCGGTACTGTTGCCGACGGTCGAGTCGCCCTCGCCGATGGCGCGCCCCACTGGCAGAGCGGGGGCGGGGGCGGGGGTGGCCCCGCAGATGAGCGCGGGCACAAGAACGACGAGAGCGAGTGCGGTGCGGAGGGAAGACATCGATGCGTAGAATGAGGAGGTGCTGCTTTCCTAGGATGTGAGGAGCTGGCTGATGCATTTTGCTCACCTCTACCTTGGCTTTTATAGCGGTCGTCCAAGCTCAAAGCGCTGGTGGACGGTAAACTATGGAGTACATTCTCGTATCCCATTCACTGGAGTCCACAGGCTTGGTCATACGTCTGCAGGGTGGATCCCGCTGTCGCCGGTGATGGTAGTCCACATGCAATGCTCTTTCTGGCGCAAATACATTTTTAGATTAAGAAACCTTAGTAGAACTGTCTCGTACCTTGCTTGTCCTCACTTTGAGCATTCGAATATTCAAGCTCGGGCCTGATGACCTTGGAATTCCAGCACTCGGCATCCGAGTTGAATGGGCCAGCCCCGGGCATCGCCGAGTGCCGCTGATGGTTGGTGTATTTCCATCCTCGTGTAACGATCTGTAGTCAATATCATACGTGCTGAGCATCGAGCAACATGTTCCGCGGATACAAGCGCGCTGTTCCGTGCTTCCTGCTAGGGTATTCTTGTATATACTTACGTTGTCAGCGGCGGCCGGTGATACTTGTGATCGGAGTGCGCGAAGGGAAGTCAGGATATGCACCCTAGCTCTGACGTACCCTTGTACTCTGATGCACAGGAGTAGCAGTAAAATACTCCGGGTTTGGAGCGACGGCGAATTGCATCCGGGCATGCAGATTTGAACGTGTAGGTAGTCAGTGCCGTGCTGACATGCTAGAGGGGCAGGTGTTTTCAATACAGCCAGACCGCGAGTGACCCGGGGCCCGAGCGGAGATGGGGACATACATTCGTAGGGCTGCTTGCGCGGGCGCTGGTCCGAAGGTCAGATCATTGCAGAGCCCTGCACTGTTGGCGAGCGGCCGGCATTCGGAGAGGATGGGGCAGTGCGGTCGTAGCATTGAGGACCGGCGAGGTTCTCGGCATCAGGAGACGCCTGCCCCAGCGCTCCAGGGGTATGGCACACGTTCTCCATCCCGTTGACGAACTCTCGAGCGTTGCTCGTTCATGAACATTAACATATGTTTTTCTGGAGCGTGGCTACGTAAATAGCAAACAAACGCGCGGCATTCGCTATATACGCGGGGGAGTCGTGAGACAAGCTCCATAATGCTGATTTTTGCATTAGTTATCGCGCCTCCGACATATGATTGGGAGGGGGTCTCCCGGAGCGCTCCATCCCTCAGGCCTCAGGTGTTACCGTATAGGTTCCCTGGTTCCCGGAGGATTTTCTGATGACCGGAGGCTGATACACACTGATACACGCTGGAGGGATGTCTCAGGAACAATTAGGCTCGGCAATTTGAAACGGTTGTCGGGCTACCGCAACGGGCAAAGGATGAAGGCAACAGAGAAACAAGCTGAGAGCATGGGCGGCACGGTCACGTGGCCGTGCTTCTCCTCTTGAAGTTAGTACCGCTCCAAGCCCGCCGCGCAAACGCTGGGTTGGTAGTGACCCTTTACAACTGACACAAGCCACATATGCGCTGATCTCTTACAGTCACAAGATTTGCCATCATAAATCAGAGGCTCGGAAAAAAACTCGAACAACATGTCAAATTCCATCAATTCGCAGTATGCAACATATCAATTGACTCGACGTTCCCTCGCTGTAGATCTCCAAGGTTCGACCCGCATACGGAGCTGGTGCGTACTAATATTCGAAATTCTATCAGAGAGGTGCATGGAGCAGAAATGTACCCGTTGAAAGGGCGCTGACCAATTGTGCGACAGTTTTCAGTCGAAGGGGGTGGTGCCTGCCTCGAGCACGAATTCCGTGAACGGGGTGCTGCCCGACGGGGAGCATACGTTGAGCTTCGCCAGCGGTGCGAATGAGAGTGCGCCGCAGCCCTGCTGTCCAAGGCGGAGCACGAACGGCGCCCCGTCGAGGTCGCTCGAGATGATCTCGAAGGAGGTGAACCCGCTGCCCCCGTTCAGGGACTCGCACACGTTGAGCGGAAGGCCATCCAAGATGTGAGTGATGCATCCGACCGTGCATTCTTGGTCGATGCAGGCGAGCAGTGTGTTGGGCTGGTTTTCCGTCGTGTTACTGGCACTACGGGGCGGGAGGGCGGCCGGGGTGGCCCCGCAGATGAGGGCGGGCACGAGGACGACGAGAGCGAGTGCGGCGCGGATGGAAGACATCGATGCGTAGAATGAGGAGGTGCTGCTATCCTAGGATGTGAGTAGCTGGCTGATGCATCTCGTTCACCTCACGGTAGGCTTTTATATCCACTGTCCGGTGCCCTGGTAGACTGGAAATCATGGCATGTCTGTCCGTACATACTGTTCATCCGGGCTATCCCCTGTGCAATCTACTACTGGAATCCTCCGATTTAGACTCGGTTATACATCTGCAAACTTAATTATTTTGCTGCCGGTGATGGTAGTTGGGACAGTGCAGGCATACCTGTGAGAATAAAACTTGCTGTAGACATTAGAAAGTACCAGGAGGTCTATTTCGCACCGTGGTTATCCTCCCTTCGAGGATTAAAATTCCAAGGCCCAAGTGCCACACCTGAAGCGCCGGAACTCGGCATGTTGAAAACGTTGAAATAAGCATCGTCGATCACAATCACAGCGTAGACGCTGCAGCTCGCAGCAGGCTAAAACGAGTAGGGAAGAACGTTCCGACTGTCCACCTGGGCCCCGGCGGAGTAACTACGAGTCATCAGCCTCAAGCATGAACTCGTCCCCTCGTCTGTCGGTGTCGCTGCCGGGGCTGAGTCACCAGCGAACTCCGCCCGCCCCTTCTTCTGGCCTTCCTGTCGTTTGGCAACTGCATGGTCAGCCGTGTAGAAATGTATTGTTTAACCGCTTGAACGTACCTCCCATCCAGCCGAGAGGGGCCCTGCGCGTCTGCGCTGTCGCGCGCACAGCCACAGACTGCGCATGCACCCTGCGATTACAACCGGTCATGCCCACGCACGGAATCTGACACTCATTCGTGTGCGGCGCGGGGAGCCCGTCGCATACGCTCAGGGCGTCTGTCGAAGGGGCTTTCAGAATATCCATCCAAGCGACTGCATACAGAATCCGACCGTCGCCGCCCGCGATCCCACCCTCACGTTCGACGCAAAGCATAGTACTCGCCTCTCCTCTTCCGTCGCGCGGGAATCAGCAACCACACTTCTCGCCCGAACACCCCCGCCCGTAATCCCATCTCCATGCGCAGTTTCGAGTCCAGCCCATCTGTGAAGGCCCTGCGACGATGTCTGGTGACAAAACACGCGCGCTCACTTGCTGAGGCCGCTGCAGATCTGGACGAGCATGTCCTCCATCCGTTTCTGCCGTGCCTCGATGCCCTCCAAGCGCCGCGCCCATTCTGACCGTTCGGCGCTCGCCCCGTCCCCCGCCTCCACATCTGCCTCGACCTCGCTCGCCGTCTCCCGTGGCTCCACCGAAGCGCCCCCCACCTCCCCGCGCTCGTCTGGGCTCTCCGAGAGCGGCGGTGCCTGGGCTGCAACAAGCCCAAGGTGGGACCTCTGCACCGGGCTGTTACCCGTCGGGAACCGCCTCAAGCCGTGCGCCCCGCCTACCGCGCGCTCCGGGCTGAAGCTCCGCCCGGCGGCCCCGTCCCCGCTAGCGGGCGTGCCGAGCATAGCAGGCCCCGCGAGCGAGTACGTGCGCCCACGCCGCGGGGGGTTCGCGACGGCGTGCATCGACGAGAGGCGCCGGCGGGTCGCGGGGCCGTAGCTCAGCCCCGCCGCGCCCGTGCTACTGGGGCCGGACCCACCGCCTTCGGAGGGCGTCTGCGAGTCGTCCGCGCCGCCGGGGTGGAGGTCGTCGTCCACGATCAGCGGTTGGAATATCTGCGCCAGCGGGCTCGAGGCGCTCTGCGCGAGCTCGAGGCCGCGCGTGAGCACCGAGTTGACGCGCGTGCGGGGAAGAGCAATCTGCGGCGTCGGTTGCTGCTGTGGCGCCGGTTGCTGTGATGGAGTTTGACTTTGGCTTTGGGGCGAGGACGGCCCGGCCTGTTCGTTTTTAAGCGGCGACGACGGGATGGGCGGCGTCGAACGCCCGGTGGTAGAGCCTGATATCGACGGACGCCGTTGGTGCTGCGAAGAGGACTGGGAGGCACGTCTTCGCGACATCTGCGAGAGCCGGCGCTGGCGGACGATGTCTATCGGGGGAACGTCGTCTGCCTCTTCCATGTCCAGGGCGCTTTCTTCAAACTCCTCTTCGAGCTCGAAGATCTGGGCAGGCGGTGAGCCGGACGTGTCAATGTCTGGTGACCGCGCGGAACTTACTGCATCGATGTCGGCGTCGGGGCCAGTGAGGCCTTCGAAAAAGGCTAGTTTGACGTCAGGCGAAAGGCGAGAACACGCGAATGCTGGGGACACGCACTGAGTCGCTTCAGATTACGAGGCAATGTGTCAAAGATCTTCTCTGCCGCCGCGGACACCGTCTCGTAGAACGTGAATGATCCAGAACGTTTTGCCTGCCGCTCGTACCATGCGATACCGAGCAGTATCGGGAAGCTCGTGAGTCTGCATGAGCCCAGGTTAGGTTACAAATGATGATAATGACATAATCCGATACGGATATCTGTACCTGATCATGAAGACGTTGACCTGTATGGGTGGCATGAACAAGGTGTACGGACAAGACGCACGGACGTTAAGTACCTTGTGGAACCACCGCGGAGTGAGAACGTAGCTTGCAGGAAGCATGATGCATAGCGCAACAAGATTGACTGGTGGCTGGTACGAGAACAGTGAGTCTGCCTTCACGCTGTATAACAGTCGATGTCACTAGATGTCGTGAGGAGGGAATTCCGTGGAACGTACCCTTCTATCGTCGAGACAGCGCGGCGGAACATTGCCTGGATTACAGGTATCAGCCTCAGGAAGCACAATACAAGCATTTAGATAGATACCTCAGCGGCTGCGTCGTCGTTTATGGTCGAGAACGTGTGTGAGAGAATCTAGAGATATTTCAGTTTCCAAAACAAAATTTACTCCCAGAGTTGGCCACTCACAGAGACAAGCACTATAGTGATGGCGTTCATGAACAGTACATTCCAGATAGATGAGTAGGTGACATACCGGTCAGAAGCAGAGTATTGCTCAAGCACGCATACGTGATCATGAGGAACGGTCCAAAAACTGGGTGGAATTTTGCTGTGAACATAACGTTGTGAGAACAATGCGAAGGGAGAATGCGACTAGGTGAAGACGCACTAGCATTATCGAAGCCACTTGCATCCAACCCGAACCATAGGTCCAACATCCACCAAGCAATTGTGCTGAGGAGAATGCGTATGAGTGAGGACTGATAAATACTGCTGCGATCGACACTTACCCAGCGCTATACCTGGAGAGGTTCGTGATCGGTCAGTCTTTCCTGGGGTAATGTCTTTATGGCCGTACTTACCTTGCATGCGCGTGATCTTTCCCCAAACTAAACCAGACACATGAGCAGGCGTGAACTTTTAGACGCACAGATACTTACGTCCAGAGCGCATACAAGAACCCTCCGAAGCAAAACGCGGCGATCCCCATGAGAACGACGAACTGCATCATCATGGCGCGCAGCGAAAGCACCATGACATTGTTCTTAAACGTCACGAAAGCCAGCCTGCATTGGTTTAGCGGGTATTGTGATGGGTGGTCATGGAGCGACCTGCCTCGGAAACATGAGCACCGCGATGAGCGCGAGACAGTTGATGCCCATTTCCTTGGCCCATCGCTCTTTGGAAACGTTAGACACAAGTGCTGAACACACGACGTCCAGGAAACGCACTGTCATCGTATACACCAATGAACCTCATCACAGCGTATGTGCAGTACAGAGTGACTGCGTGAGGTGAGTGTCATTCTCGAAATAAGTCACTTCAACGTACCGAATGCCAAGTCGAAGCCGTTCTGTGAATCTAAGGATTAGGTCCGAACCTAAGTGGCAGGGAGAATATGCTCACCCATGTGCCTTTGAAGTAGACTACCAGGGTACGCCGTTAGTGAGTATGAAAGGCGATGCAAAGGTGGCCTTACCTTTGATACCGTGTTCCTGCATGGCGGCAACTTTCTCGAGAGTGAAACCTAGGGCATAGACCATGAAAATTATTTCCGCGATGTTGAGCTTGTCCAGCTCGCTGTACTCGAGCGCGAACACAAAGAGAGTGAATAGTGTAAGGAAGCTAGGAGTGTGTTAGGTTGGTATTTGGATCAGTGAGTATGTGAAGCGAACTTCATGTATTCTAGAACAGAGCGTATTGCAGGGACCTTGAGACTGTAGAGGGGCGTAAGCAAGTGTTTGAGAGCATGTGGCATAAAAACTTACCGATAGTGATCTAGTAGTGGTGCCTTGTGCGGGTCGTAAAAATGTATAGGATTACGTTTGTAGTTCTGAGGTCGTACAGTGAGCACAGCGGCAACACCTGTCTGGCGTTTTACCTACATCTGAGAGTATCGAGCGACTGCTATTTGCTTGGTATACGATCTTACCACTGATATCATAACGCGTCAACATACTATCTGCAACTGTTCGAAACGCCTCACCTCCAGATACCATCGATCACCTTCTGAAATGGCGAACTTTTGATGAACCGCCTTGCTTGACACAAAATGGCCATTTCGATGGCATTGCCGACCCTATCCTCTAGATCATCGTCGTTCTCCTCTCGAGCTCGCTCGAGCAGTGCGTCAGACGCGCCGCAATACACAGACCAGCTCGTGGTGAGAACGAGGGCAAGCTCGAGCATGTTGTCCGCATGCTCGCGTAGTGCGCGCGTCGCAAGAATTTCGCACAGGTCCGCGCGGGTCTGCGATAGAGCGGATGTGGCCAAGTGGCGGTCGCGGAAGAAATACACCCGACAGAGGAGAAGGCAAAAGACGACCGAGAGATTCCCTTGTCGCTGAAGTGTTGCGTACTTCTCCTCGAGCGGCCGGATCAACGTATAGGTGAGGTCCGGGGCGGAGAGCTGCATATATACGTATCAGTAATGACATCCCATGGGTTAGACCGATACTGTAACCAGCCGCATTATGCACTTATGGGCGAGGCTCGGACTCGATATACGCCGGCCCGTTCATAGACATGAAAGCGTTTCGGCCTCATAGAACATATGGGCGACTAACGACGAGTCTTGTTGGAAGGAGAATGGACTGACCGCCTCGTGAGACAACGGGGTGTCTAAGCGCATTTCAATGAGCATACGACCGTCTTAGCGAGAAGTGGTTCATACCTATGAAATGCTACGGAGTTGCAGAACACACTACGGTAAGCCGCTAGTAGTGCAAGGATTCTTCAAAGTGTAGTTACCATAACATCCTAAGCCTGCATCTCAGCTTCACATATAGACTGAAAGCACATTTCGCTCACACGTCTGATCATCTGTATTATGGGATAAACCTCCGTCGCGTCGACATCGCCTTGACGAAGCAGAGGTTGGCGTTCGGGCGGTGCTTCGGTCGCGTCTAGATCTGCCATGGTCGGCTTCGCACTCATGTGTCTAGTGGTTCGCCACAGTGGAAGTAGGGCTGTATGTCAGCAACTCCCAGTGTTTTTAAGTCACTTGCGAGGCAATAGAAACAGATGACGATGAGAGAGTTAACGAATGACGAGGGAGAGGAGCGAGAAGAGGGACTTCAGCCACCTGCCGCGTTTCTCGACCGCATCAGTGAAACTGAATCTAATCTTATCTCGGCCCACCGTGAAGTACTAACACCGTGCCGCGACAACTCGACCAGATGCTATTGTCCCATTTCTACATATGCATGTGCAGATTTATACCATTGAATGTAGTACGCGTCGGCGCAGCGACTGCCAGCACCGAGCAGAACCAAACGTTGAAGGAATAATCTGTGCCGGCGCCCCGGCATGCATGTACAGCCCAGAGCGCCCGTGTGCAAGGCTGAGCGTAACGCTGCACTCAGCATTCCCGCTCTTCCACACCTTGTTCTTGACATCAGTTCTAGGGATTCGGACGCCCTAGAAAGTTCAATACCTCGCCGTATCCTTGCCTTTTCCGTCCTTTATAGCACTTTCGCAAGATGGACAGCTTCGACGACCTTCTTGCACCCTCGCGCGACGTCCTTGCCAACCCCTTCGGGGACCCGTTTGCACAACCTCCCAGGGCCGACTCCCCGGACCCATGGTCAAGCTATGGACAAGATGTACCGACCTTCAATGAGGAGGCAGCAGCGTTTGGCGGCTCCACGCACACGACACTCCAGCACGACGCGTTTGCTGATGTTGGCGGCTTTCAAGACTATCGCGACGACGCGCCCGACCCACTTGACTCGGCGACATTCAACTCCTCTCAAGCAGAAGATGAGGATGAGAAGGAGCTCTCCCCAGCAACTCATGTTACGTCCCCTTCGGCGCCAGGTTTCAGGGAGAGCATATCAGAAGATCCTGTTCATGAGCCTGCCGAGCTCCAGCCACCGCTGAGGGAGCCCACACCCCCGCCAGTCGAACAGCCCAAGAAAGCCCCCACGCCGCCCCCCGAAGCCAAGACAAGCCCCCCTGATGTCACTACGCGCTTGCCTGGCCATGCCCCGCGCAGTTCCATCGCTTCGTTGACATCCTCTTCTACCACTCCCTTCAGAACAGCGTTAGTATCACACAACCCGCTAGACCAACCTTCAAATGGATTTGAACGCTCTATCGCGGGACTATCGATAGGCGGGGAGGCGTTGAACGGATGGCAGGACTCGGGAGGATGGCATAGCGCGCAGGACGCATTTGGGTCGACAGCCCCGGTGTCCAGTTTTGCGCGAGAGCGGAGTGTGTCGGACGACGACGACGATGACGACCGGCCGATTGCCCAAACTATCGCTGCACGAAAGGAACGCGAGCAAGCGCCAACATCCGTGAGTAGATACGTACCGCGAGTCTCGATGAACGCACAATCTAATATACCGAATAGCCTACTGAAGCCAGCTCATCAACACCTCTCAAGAAAGACAACGGCATACAGCCCGTATTCGTGATCACAGTGGACGACCCCCAGCGTGTTGGCGACCCCATTCGCGCATATACCATGTACACTGTGCATACCAAGGTTTGTCCGCCTAAGAAATAACCTACACTACCGTACTAACCTCAACTGTTCTGTAGACAACATCACCGCTTTACAAGAAGTCCACCTTCTCGGTCCTTCGGCGATACTCCGACTTCTTGTGGCTCTACGAGACGCTGTCCATGAACAACCCTGGTGTAGTTGTACCTCCGGTCCCTGACAAGAACCCGTTTGGCAGGTTTGACAACGACTTCGTGCAACAGCGACGACTCGCCTTGGAAAAGTGCATTCAGAAGATCACTGGTCACCCTGTACTCCAGAAAGACGCTGACTTGAAACTATTCTTGGAGAGCGATACCTTCTCCCTGGATGTACGTTTATCCCTTGAGAGGCTTTGCCTGTGCTTAACTCAACCGATTAATACTGTTATAGATTAAGCATCGCAAAGCCGAGATGGCGCAAGAGAAGGGCGGCCTTATGACTGCTATTGGCCAGACAATCACTGGACCTAGATTCCATGAAACCGATGAGGTATTAGTGCTTCGATATATTAACACCTCATACACCTTTCTCACAGAAAAGTAGTGGTTCGACAGGCAGAAATCGTATCTTGACAGTCTGGAGACACAACTACGAGGTCTCGTGAAAGCCATCGAGACCGTGGCAAAGCAGCGCTCGGGTGCGTACCTCTACTTGAATGTCATAATATGTCTGTCATTGACCCCAATCTATGGGTTCTCCAGATGTGGCGGCTGCTGCCGGCGAATTTGCCCAAACGATTACAGACCTGGCTGCATGTGATGTGGGACAGCAGCTATCGGCCTCGCTCTCAGGACTAGCAGACGTCGAGCGAAAAGCGCAGGAATTGCAGTCTGCGCAGGCGCATGACGACCTGATGACCGTCTTGAGTACAGGTCGGTGGTCGAAATGTTTTTGCTTGACGGTGGTATTGATAGATATTTTAGCGGACGAGTATGCACGTCTCATCAACTCCGTACGGGTGAGTGGACACTCTTGTCGCCCATGTGTATCATCCAGTCTGATTCGGTTTTTGTACAGCTCGCGTTCAGCTCCCGCATACGGGTATACAACGCATGGCAAAACGCCGACGCACACCTCAGGCGCACCAAACAGACGCATGAGGCGAACCGCGCACAGGGCAAGCTTGGCCACGAGATGTTGAGTCGCTCACTCGCACTCGTCGCGGATGCGGAACGACGGGCGCTCGACGCGAAGCAGGAGTACGACCACGTTTCGCGGCTTGTGAAGCAGGAAACCGCACGGTTCGAGCGGGAGCGTGTCGAGGACTTCAAGAATTCTCTTGAGGCGTTCCTCGACGGTATGATCGTCAAGCAGAAGCAGGTGCGTCTTTTTTGTCATTAACACCTTTATGACCTCCAGCAGGAGTTCACGTGCTTTCTTATCAGTTGATTGGTACATGGGAAAGTTACCAGCAAACATTGCTCAAGCGAGTCGCACCTCAACAACGCCCACCGGAATCGGCTGTATTCGCCGCATGAGATAGAGCACGCATATATGATACACACACTTCCGACGGTGGACACATTGCCATAGCTATCAGTACTATCAGGGATGCCTGTCGCAATACACATGGATTCTACGCTGTGAGAATGACCTTGTCCAAACCAAGGATGGCAATATGAGCCGCGTGCTCACTCCCAATACCTCGCCTGCTTTGCGTCTCCCTGCTCCGCGCCCCCAATCTCCAAGAAGTCAGAGGGGCGGTCGCGCTTGGGCTGCCGCCGGCGGTTGTTCAGGGGGAGTCGCTGGTACGCCGAGTCCTGTCCCGCAGGTTGCTGGTTTGGGAACGGGTTCGTCCACTGCCTGTACTCCTGCGGCATGCCGCCCATGCCGCCTCCCATGCCGCCACCCATTCCACCACCTCCCATGCCGCCACCCATGCCACCGCCACCCATACCACCGCCGCCCATCTGCCCGACACCGACCCCGGGCATGGCATAGGACGACGCCATAGCGGCAACAGCTTGAGCCTGCTGGAGTTCCATTTGTAGCTGCTGGTGCTTGAGCTGTGCCTGCTGGCGGACCGGCGCGGGGAGCGCTGTATTGTTGAGCATGACTTGTAGCTGCTGGATCTGTGCCTGGAGCTGCGGGATGCTCTGCACGAGCACTTGCGCGACGTCCATCCCGCTTTGCTCGCCGTAGAACTCGGCGTCGCCGTTGCTAGCGCTGCCAGCCTCCGCTGTGGACCCGTCTGCGGCGACTCCGGACGTGTTCTGCAGTGGGAAAAATGTGAGCGGAAGGAGTTACTATGATCGACTGAACTACGTACTTTGTCTCCATCGGCCGTGCCCTCAGTCTGGGTGCTCCCCTTCGCCGCTGCCTCGTTCTCTTGTCGTTCCTGGCGCTCCGCCTCCTGCCGGCTCCGCTCGACCTCCTGGTCTATGAACTCGTGAACGCGGGCGCGCGTCGGCTTGTCGATGATGAGCTTGTCCAGACTCGGGATCTTGCGCGCGCAGTGCGGACAGAGGAAGTCGCGCTCCAGCAGGTGCGTTTGCACGCACTCCTCACAGAAAAGCGTCCCGCAGCACGGCGTCCGGACCGCGTCGCGGAACAACTTGCCGTCAATCTGGCATGCGAGCGTGGGGTCACTCGGGGGGCGCTCGCGGATGTCCGCTTCGGTGAGGCCTTTGTGGCGCGAGACCTGTTTCTGCCATGAAGCACTGGGGAAGGGTAAGATGAGACGGGACAAGTAGCGAGCAGTGGGACATACGAATCGGGTTGCGCGACGACATAGCCTCCTTCGGGCGTGACCATGACACCCTGGCCGAGTTGGCCTGTTGTTGGATTATCGACCGCCTTCAGGAAGCTACGCGGGATACCGGTGGTGCGCTTGATTCGTGGGCGATGGTCGAACTCCCGGTCGTTGTTTGTCGGGCAGTCTTGGATCCAATGACCTGGAGTTGTTCATGTTGTAAGCAATGAGCCCGGTGTAAGTAGACTTAGGCCGTACCTTTCTGCCCGCAGCGGTAGCATACGTAGCTCGGCGGTAATGGGCGGTCAGAATGATGATGTGATGGCTGGAAGGGCTTGCCCCCTCGAGGTGCGCCGCGGGGATTGTTGTTGTTGTAGACTCGAACAGCACTATTTCATGTTGAACGTGCACGAAACGACATGTATCGAACGAAGTTCATTAGAAAATATCTACTATGTAGACAAGAATGAGCGCATAGGCTCAACACCAACTGAGACATCTTTTCCTGGGCTTCCTCCCAGTTCGCAGTTTGAGCTTCGAACATGGCAGCCATGGCCGCGGCTTCGTCTTCTTTGGTGACCACGTTGGTTACCGGGGGAGCCTTTCAAACGGGTCGTGTTCACTCGCATGCACAAGCACCGGGATGTACAGACTCACTGAAGGAGGTGGCCGCTCGACAGGCTTCTGTTCCTCTTTAGGATCCTTGTGGTCAAAACGTTTTGACAAATGGCCGCCGGGTCTGCCCCAATTCCCGCCGCCTGGAGCACCGGAGAGCTTCGAGGGTGCATCCGAGTTAGCAGATGTTGCACCGCTAGTCGCCAAGTAACGCATGGCAGATCCCCTTCCAGGCCGTGCGGGCACACGTTTTACGATTATCGAGGATGACCGCGGAATTATCTGGGAGTCGTCTCTGTATTCTGTGGACAATGTGTCAGGTCGTTGTAAACGGGTGTGGCCATGGCCCTCCTGCGGGTTCTTGGTCGCCACGGTGCGAATCGGGTCATAGCACTGCTCACCTTCACCGCCATTGTCCATAACAACGAGGTCAAAGTCATTTGCTTTGCTGAGGTTGTTTGCCAAGATGATTTCCTTCTTCAAATCGAACACAGAGATGCCAGTCCCGTCAAAAGTTACACGAGACTCTTCTTTCTGGGACCTGAACCTGTAAAAGACCGACGAGGCCATGAGGAGAGAGTGCAGTTGCTGTGCTATACAGCTAGAGCTACACGACGTTCTAGGAGATCGAGGACAAGACTCAAGCCAAGTAGGCCTAGGAGGCCTAGGAGGACGTGGACTGGAGACAGGTGCGGCAATGACGGAGGTTCTCGGGTCCTAACCACACACCGGTAGGTGCTTCTGGGGTCCTTTCACGACGCGTAAATGGGCGCTAGTCGACGCGACGCGTAGGAAGCGCTGTGAGAAGCGTGGGAGAGTAAATCGTACCATTCCGCAAAATATGAGCTGGCCCTGTACCGCACCGACACTCATCAGCTCAACGACACTCGGCGTTTGACACCATGGCTGGCGCCGAACAAGGCTTGAGGCAGCGTCCAGTTGGCTCGAATGGCAACACCAACAACCTACAGGTCGGCAGGGTCGTCGTCCCCACCGCCGAGGGCCAGAAGAAGGATCGGGAGCTCGACAAGCATGTCGAGTACGTGCCCTTCACTCATCGCCGTATATGCCTCTAAAATATTGCCCGTAGGTATGAGTTTGGCGGCCCATGGGGTGTTCTCGCCATCATGACAGGCTTCCCCATCTTGATGTACTACCTTTGGATATGCCTCATCTTTTACGACGGGGCCTTGGTGCACCCAACCTCGGTTGATGACATTCAACCCTTCCTATGGCGCATGTGGGAGCATATCCGCGTGGTGCGTTGCAGAATAGTTCATGTAGTTGCACTTGCTCATGGTCGCGCCTACAGGATGCCAGCCCGAATGCGTACGCATGGAAGGTCTACACTGGCCTCATCCTATACCAGCTCTTCCTCGCCTTGGTTATTCCTGGCTACATGCAAGAAGGCCTCCCTGTGCCCTCCCTCAACTACCGCACGCTTATGTACAAGTGCAACGCTATCAGTTGCATTTACGTCACCATGATCACTGCTGCTGTCCTGCACTACACCGAGGTCTTCCGCCTGACCGAAATCATCGATAACTTCGGTCACCTCATGACCGTCTCGATGATCTACGGCGTCGGCGTGTCATTCTTCATGTACTTCCTCACGGTCGCCACAGGCAACCAGATTCGCATGTCTGGCAACTTCATCTACGACGTCTTCATGGGCGCTTGCCTCAACCCCCGTATCGGCCCTGTTGACCTCAAGATGTGGCTTGAAGTTCGCATTCCGTGGGTCATCGTGTTCTTCATGTCCGTTTCGGGCGCGTGCAAGCAATACGAGACCTACGGCTATGTCACTCCGGTGAGTATCGTGTACACTCAAAATGCTCAGCTGTAACTAAACCCGCGCGTAGAACATGGCGTTCATGTGTCTCGCTACTTGGCTGTACCTGAACGCGTGCGGTAAGGGCGAAGAGTGCATTCCTCAGACTTGGGATATGTTCCACGAAAAATGGGGTTTCCTGGTCATCTTTTGGAACTTCGCTGGGGTCCCCTTCGTATGTGGCTCTACTTTTCACCCGTCCGCCCTAGCTCACGTTCTTCCTGGCAGTCGTACATCTACTCGGTCGTGTACATGGCATCCCATGACCCTTCCAAGTATCGCTTCTCGACCGTCACATACGTCGTCCTTTACTCGACCCTTCTTACGGCATACTTCATCTGGGACACGTCTATGTCACAAAAGAGTCGATTCAAGATGCAGTCGCAGGGCATCATGACCTATCGCAAGACATTCCCACAACTCCCTTGGGGTACGCTCAAGAACCCGACGTTCATCCAGACCGCGCATGGGAACCGCCTCCTCACGGATGGCTGGTGGCGCTATTCGCGCAAGCCGGTATGTGCCTTTTGCGCCGCCTCACTCAAGGATATGATCTCATCAGTGGAATAGAACTATGTCGCGGATTGGGTGATGAGCCTTACGTGGGGTCTCTGCCAAGGGACGTGCTCCGCCATCCCGTACTTCTACTCCGTCTTCTTCATCGCCGTGCTCATTCACCGTTGTGGCCGCGACTTTGAGAGGTGACTCCTTATAAGTTCTGTGGCATAATTCTATGCTAACGCATCTTGCTCTCAGGTGCGCGATCAAGTACGGAAAGGACTGGGAGAAATACTGCTCGATCGTCAAGTACAAGTTCATCCCAGGGATCTACTAAGCTTTCATAGCGGTTAACTTAGAGTTAGATGGCCGGCAGACCACACTTCTAATCTTGGTTTACTGGCCATGTATATATACCCCGGTGACTTTAAAAAAGCTTGGACGAAGGCAACAACTACCCATTCTCTCCCCGGCGTGATATCCGGCTGCGGCTATCAATCTTTGGCAATTGGGACAACAATACAGTTTGCAGTGCAAGCTGTTGTCTCGAACGTTATACAGGCGAGTAATCACTACATCACGCATATACAAAGCGACTTCGTGTAACATCGCGAAACGCATGCTTTTCAACATCGTATCGCGGAGCAGTACGGGGCAAATTAGCGCCAAACACGGAAGCATGAGAGAAGGATGCGACGTAGTCGTAAGTCGTGAGTCGTAAGTCGTAAGTAGAATCAATCAATCGGCAGCTGGTGCGCACGTGTTCCTCTCGTACTCAGCCCATTTGGCGTTCACTAGTCGATCGATAGCCGTATTCATCTAGGGTGATATGATTCAGCAGCACTGACCGCAGGCAGTGATCCAAACCGCTCAGCTGGTCCTCAGCGGACCCTCTGGGTTCAAGACCGGCCGAAATAGACTTAAAGGGTTGTCGACAAGGAGTCGAATTTGTGTCACACCTCATGATTGCTTCAGCTTCAGCTAATCCTCATCCCATCAACGCTAGGAGTCCGGCATTGTCATCACTGTCAATCTCACCGGGACTAGGCCTGCCTGGCTTTGTAACGTCACCGAGGCCGCTCGGGGACGGGCGGCGCGCAGGAACAGCGGCTTCAATATCGGGGACGGGACTCCGGTGAGCAAGGTAACATAAAAGGTAGTCACCATTACTTCTGAACTCGACCCTGGCGCTTTCTTGCGCCGCATTGTATTGCTTCAAGGGCTGAAGTAGAACATAGGCAAATGCGTTTTTCGGATGTTTCAGCGCTCACAATGATGGCCTAACAGCGAACACCGGACAAGCACAAGGCAAAGGCCCTGCACCACCAAACCGATCACATTTTACCATCTGTGACGTCGAAAAAGGCGGTTGATAAAGCGCTGATGACGACGACCTATTATCTACTAGTCGCGAGTCGTTGGTAACCTTGTTGTGCTCCTCCACTCTAAGCCTCAAGGAGTTGAGAGGAGTGTGAACATGTGTGATACCGCATCAAGACAGATACCGACCCCGACCCCACGGAAAATCTGCCCACGTCGCGGGCTGAGGCCGCCCGCGCCGCGCACGCACGGGCATGCACGCGCCCACATTCCGGCTAACGTGTCAGATCTTCAGAGTTGGACTGAATCGGCTCTCGTCTCTGCCGATGACCGCGGTACTTTTGGGTACATTATGCATCGCACCCAGGGACGCCCCCGTCCCTGACACTCCCCGTTGCTTCCCGTGTCCCTTCAAGCTTCAGGGCACAACTCGGCGCCCGTCGTCCGTGCCCTATAATTCGTGGACTCGCACCATTTTTCTCCCCAGGCGAGCCCTTCAAATCTTCGAGCTACCGATGGGATGCTAATACCCTCGAAACAGAACCATCGATCCTAAACCAGTAATATGCCAGAGTGCATCCCCACTCCATCGCCGTATCTCCTCCTCCTCGGGAGTGTGCTCTTCGTCGTGCTCCGGGTGTACCTGAAACGACGTAGCAAGAGTCCATTGCCCCTACCACCAGGTCCGAAGCCCCTCCCGCTCCTCGGAAATGTGCTGGATTTCCCGACAAAAGCCCTCGGACCAGGATTTCACGACATCTCTGAGAAATATGGTACGCAGCTCATTCCGTATGATAGAGACCCCCTGATAGACGTGGCCCAGGCGATATCGCATACCTGCAGGTACTCGGACAATCTATCGTCCTATTGAACTCCTACGAGACCGCATGCGAACTGTACGAGAAGCGATCGACAAACAACTCGGATCGTCCGCATTCTGCCATGGTCAAGATGTGAGCCACCCTCCCGCTGCCCCGCGTCCACCCGCCTGACATTCGAGCGCTAGGACCAACCTCGACTGGATCTTCGTGTTCAAGGACTATGGACCGGAGTGGCGCAAATATCGACGCGAGCTGCACAGCTCATTTGTACCGGGCATGTTACCGCGTTATTATTCCATCCAACGTCGGATTACACGCCAACTGCTACGCAACTTGCTCGATAGTCCTGCGGAGTTCTCTTCACACATCAAATTGTACGTGCGGTGCCCGTCTTGCGCAGTACTTTCACTGACTATGAACCCGTGTGATGTACCCACTAGTTCTTTTGCCGCAATAGCCCTCCGTATCATTTACGGCCTAGATGCGACACAGGGCGATCGTAGGTACTACAAACTTGTCGAGAGGCTAGCTACGATTGCGGAGGACATAAGCACTCCTGGCCGACACATCGTTGAGGCATTTCCTAGCCTGCAGCGGCTGCCTTCCTGGTTTCCTGGTACCGGGTTCAAGCAGCTCGCCGCTGGGTGGAAGGAGGAGATTGCTACCATCCGAGACCATCTATACGACACAGCCAAGGAAACAATGGTCAGTTGGTTTGGCAGCTATCACACGATTTGACTATATGAACACTGCCCTATCGTTCACAGAGCACTAATGGCGTTGAAGAGTCAATTATCACTAGGCTCACGGATCAAGACGTCGACGACGATTTGGCGCGCAATGTAACAGCTACGATATATGCAGGTACGTCCTATACGATGTGCACCCCCCCCCCCCCCCATCCCCCGTCTCTGAACGCTGATCGCGCGCGCTGTGTTTAGCTGGGGCTGACACGGTACGACGCCCTTGTTCACCCGCTCACTCCCTCATACCTGATGTCGCTCTCACAGACCAATGCGTCTCTGGACGCGTTTCTCTTTACCATGGCCATGTACCCCGAGGCGCAGCGTAAGGCCCAGGCGGAGCTCGACTCGGTCGTCGGACCAGACCGCCTTCCCGACTTCTCCGACCAGAGCTCGCTGCCGTACATAACAGCGCTGATAAAAGAAGTGCTGCGATGGCATGCTGTTGCCCCTATCGGCGTCCCTCATAGATCCGTGGCCGACGACGAATTCCGCGGATACCTCATTCCCAAAGGGTCGATTATCATTGCGAACCAATGGTAGGTGTCTTCCCTTGATCTCTGTGGACAAAATATCCAACTTCATTTGTCGTCGAATACAGGGCTATGTCGCGCGACCCGGAACATTACCCTGATCCTGAGCGCTTTGATCCCGAGCGGTTTTTGGCGGACGGGAAGCCGAACCCCAACGTTCGGGATCCCTCCTGTTATGTATTTGGCTTCGGAAGACGGCAAGAACCTCCTTCCGTGATTTACGTATCCTCTCTGACAGCCAAACAGGATATGTCCTGGTCGCCATTTCGCCGAAGTCTCGCTCTTCATCACATGCACTTACATCCTACACACACTCACTATCAGTCCCCCTCTCGACGAGCACGGCCTCCCGAAGAAGTTGGAAAAGAAGATCAATAACCTAGCCGTCTCGTAAGCTTTACGCGCTGGGTCCCGCTTGTTTTCAAACACTCAATGCTACCACAGTCATCTCCTACCGTTTGAGTGCCGCATCGCAGCTCGCAACGCCCACATGGTGGAGCTTGTGCGAAGCGATTTGTAGAATGTTGTATTATATACGTCCTCATGTACCCTGTGTAATTCTGGTTACCCACACAACCTAATGTACAGGACTCAATACATCTGGGCTTCAATTAAGTTAGGAGGCCCGACACAGCACCACACCACTCTCTTCGCAGGCCACCTTAGCAGGCCCCCATCCAAGCGGCTCCTCCGGTGAGTTAACTACAACCTTTTTCGGCGCCCCGTAGGGTGTTGGCCCGCGCAGCAGCCCGTCAGTTAAAGCCTCCACGAGCTTGTACCCCAACATCGAATGTTGCCTATTTGCATTGACTTGAGTTATGTCTAATGTGAGCGTGTGCAGCGCGGGAGGTGGCAGGATGTTCTTGAGACGGTACGGGCTGCCGATATGTAGATGCTTCACGCCAGAGAACGAAGCCATGAGGGCTTCTGCAGGGCACCATCCACTCCCGTGGGGCATACCAGTAACTTGGGGTTTAGCGCATGCACATGCAGGGTATGTCGCAAGTCGTAGGTGGCGGACGTTGGAAAGCTCGGCCGAGATAGGCAGACATACCCCGGCGGGCTGATGAGCGTGGGCGGTTTGGAAGGGTGAGGCGAGGTCGAGGTGTGTCAAAGATGGGAGCTGCCCGGCAAACTTGAAGGTGGCCGCCGTTGGATTTCTCTTGCAGGATTCCGGCGTGTCTAGATTGAAGCCATCTAGCATGACGATTGAAAGCCGCGCGCAGTCGGGGACGACGCAGCGCAATGAGTCTAAGTATTCCATGGCTGTTGTCTCCCCGCCTCGTTCGTCCGGCGTTGAGGCGAGTATATCGACGCTTGAGGCTAGAAGATGGAGTGATGAACGGTGGAAGATAGGGGCCAGAAGGTGGGGTGGGATAGCGAGCTGGTTGGGACCTGTAGATTCGCGCGTGTGTCCTGGTTGAAGCGGGGTGGGGTGGGGACCTCGATTCGCCGCGTCTTGCCTAACTCCGGCCGCGATAGCAGGGTCCCTGGAATGCATTTGTAGGAGTCGTTGTCCGATAGCGCGGTAGCCCTTCAGGTCGCTTGTAGAGTGCAGGCAGACCATAACATGTCTTTGTGCCACTCGGTGCATGACGTCTCCCCAGCAATGGTCTACCAGACAGGCCGTCCGGAAGAATGCCCATCGCGTGCGGGGCTCGGAAGCGGGAAGACGTAGCCACACCTGAATTAGGATCATCTCCAATATCTCCACGGGGACGGACTTGACGTTGGCTTGCGGCGAGGGAGCTCTCGGATGAGCCACTCGTTCGACCTCCACGCATTCGCCGGTACCGATTTGGAGTGGCGTAGAGGACGCCATCGCGAGCTCGGACTCTAGGTATCACACATGTCAGAACAAATACAACAAATGCTGCCCCGAATAAACTGACCTTTACCGTTCACGATTCTGGACATTGTAGGGTCAGTGGCGGAGGCAGGGGCGAAGTCCTTAAAGAAGGTATTGATGGTGAGTAGGTCCTGGAAGTTGTGCAGGTCGCAGGAGGTATGGATGGGGGATTCTGGAGGTGCGCATTTGACTCTTGACAGCGAGGGGAGGAGTTGTACTTGTAATCCGAAGAACAAAAGTCTTACAGGACCGGACTTGACTCAAGACGCTTTGTGTTTCAAAGCGTGCTTGGACCTCAATGCCTCAAGGCCTTAGGAGTCAGCGCTTCTGGGTGCGTGGTTGTTCGGAGCCGCACATTGGAGTCCACATCAAACGAACGCGATGCATAGTGACTTTATCCAGAGTGTATCAGACTACAGCCCGCGGAATCGCAGGTGTATATGGATCTAGACAAGCTGTAAGGACAGGCTGATTGGGGAAAGACAAATACATCACCCACAGTACCTAAGGGCATAGGCCGCCACTGCCTTGTCGGTGAGATACAAAGCCCTATATTACACCCCGTCAATCGCTGATTACTATGTACACCGTCCGACAAACAGCTCCTTCATCGCTTCGGGCTTCGGAGGATCGTGGTTGGCGGACTAGGGTCACACCATGCTGCCTGCACGCGGCCACAACGTGGCTCCACCCCGCAGGATCGCCCGTCGACATCTTGAACACAGCCTTGCACTGTCTTCCAGTCGCCAATGAAGCCTCGAGTAGTCCGCGGTTGAGCGCCGCGGCAAGGTTGTATTCCATCACCGACTCAAGGCCCGTGGGATTCGTGCGCCTCGCCCTCGGCACCTCCAGGGTAAGCGTATGCAGCCGCGGGGGTGGTTTGACATGCTTCAGGATCATCGGCGTATCGATGTGGAGGTGTACGACGCTCGGGAATGCGGACGTCAGCTGGTACGCGAAGCAGTAGGACTCAGCGTGTCCAAAGCCGAGGTCGAGCTTCTGACATGTGCAGTTGGGATATTCCTTGAAGCGCAGGTAGTGGACTCTGGGGAGGGACGGGAGAGGGGATGGAACGCGTTCCCAGGGGAAGAGAGTCTCGTCGCGCGGCCTACCGCGCGTGTCGGAAGGCTCAAAGGTAGTGTCGAAGTCGAGGTGGGTGACTGATGGTAGGGAGGCGATGAAGCCAAGAACTATGCGGGATAGCCCTGCGCTGAGGCCTGCCGCAGGCCTGGTGTGAATTGTTATCTTTTTGCAATCCGGAACGATGCGTCGGAGAATCGGGAGATACGATATACTGTTCGGCGCCCACTCGGACCGGAGGATGCTACCAGCTCTGTCTAGCTGTAGGATGTCTTGCTCCGGGAAAAGGCGCCTATTTGTAGAGGCAGGGAGCTCTGGAGAGTACGGGACGTACAGACTCCAAGATGAACGACGGAACACGGCGCAAAGAAGGCGTTGATCAGGTATTGCCAGGGAAGTTGAAGGTGTGTTCTCAATTGACCTGTCGTCGACGCTCGTGGAGGCTGGGATGAACCCAGGGTGCAGGGCTTCGCGCTGCATGCATTGACGTCCGACCGTGAGGTAGCCTGCCAGATCTTCGTTGGAACGCAGACATATCCTAACGTGGCGCACTGCCATGCGTAGCATGGCTTCGTGCCACTGGTTGTTCACGAAGGAGGCCTTGCGGAAGAACGCCCAGCGAGCAGCAGGATCCGGAAGCGGTACAGACAACCACGCCTCCTCGAGTATCATTTCGACGATCTCGATTGGGATCGGGCGAGGGCGAGGGAGAATTGGGGAACTTGCGCTCTGGATTCGACAGGCAGTAGTCACTGTGGAATATTAGTTTATGACACTGTAAACGGATGCGTAATTGTGTCGTCACCTTCGCGCAGCTCTGACTTTGCGGTCTGCTTCTTATTACGGCTCTTCATACCGAACCGTAAACTCAGAATATAGCGTGATCTTTTGGTCATGGGGATCGTTGCAATTGGCTGTAAGTGAGTGGCGTAAGAATCTGGTGTGGAAGTCGGGATCGTATGTACTCACCCGTTGACCATATATACGCTGCCCGCTTGAGCCTGCTGCATAGGGCGTTTTGTTGGGCATAGCACGCAGCGGCACTCACAACACACCTTTCGCAGCAGTACCCATACTGGTTGCCATAGTAATGGACGCCACAAAGAGTGAAGCGTAATTGAAGGCCAAGCAGGGTCGCACTCACCTCGACATCCAAACGAAGTGCTGCGAACTATAATGTCTTCACGGCGATACATGCATGACTTGTGTGACATGTCTGAGGATAAAGGACAAGAAACAGGGTATCTGATTATTCCGATGAATAGATCCTCAATAGTTACGAAAACGTGTCCACGGTGCCTCCTCCTGCATTGTCCCAGAGCAGCTTACTCCAGTGGCATGCCCGAGACGGCCTCCACGAGCGAAGTCCAGGTAGCGACAGAGGATTCGGAGAAGTCGTGCTCCTCGCGCGCAAACGCCTGCACAGCTTGTGTGAGCAAGGTGTTCTCCCGATTGTGCAGCACGACACGTAGCTCGTGCCACATGCTGCGAAATCGATGTGTCAGGACTCGCCCCCCGCTCGAGGATGGAAATAAGCCTACCAGGCACGGATGAAGACGCGTCGTGCGAGGAAGGCGGCAATAGAAGCCTGGTCCTTCTCGATCGCTACGGTGAGCTTGTCCGCCTCATGCTCCCAGCCCTCCTTCTGCGCCTGTCTGATAGTCTCCAGCTTGTGACCGGTGGTTTCAACGCGTTTACGGAGACGATCCACTTGATCGGGCGAAAGCCGATCGTGACGAATGAACAGGTCGCGGGTTGCAATGTACAAGTCGCGTTGAGCCTGAGTGTGGACATATATGTTGGTGCGTGATGGAATACAACGGTGAACAAGTGTGCGTACCTTCAGCGCTTCCAGTGTAGAGTACAGCATGGTCCGTGACTACGGCATATTGTTGAGCATACACCCATGATACATTCACCAACTGAATGGAACACCCACCCGATGTTCCAGTGTGTCAGCCTGGCGTTGGGTATGGGTAGACACGTGGCCTAGGCCCTGGCGGACACCTGCGCAAAGTTCGCAGTCTTCACCACGCCAGCAACGCTCGTTCACCTCAACGAGGCTCTTCATGGTGTTCGTTAAACGCGACAAATCGGCCTGTCCATCCAAAGTGGTTGTTCGCCGCGCAGAACCGGCGAGTCCGGAGAAAATTGAGGATGTAGATTCGCGATCCGATGATGCAGACGATGCAACGGAGGCCGGAGCGGAGTGAGAGGACCAGCGTGAAGAGCCAGAGGGTGATAGGGCCGAGGTTGAGAGGGAAGCAGCGAGCGAGAACGAAGGCAAGTGAGTCGGCAAGAAGCTTGGCCGCATGACTGGAGTGAGCCGTACCGCTGCTGCCTCTCGACGCCTGACGATCCGCTCTGTAAGCAGACATATGCGTTGCCAGTGTTCGATGAGGAAGCTGATCTTTCCGCGCACAACGCTGTTGAATAATCAGTATTCATAATCCGTCGCTGTACGGGCCAAACACGCTCCAACCCATGCGAAATTCTCAAAGGGCAGGAGACGAGAGGGTGGAAAGCACGTACGCAAGTTTGTCATCTAGATCACTGGGGATGCTCATCTCCTCTACACGATCTACACGTTTGCTTGCAGACTCTTCGTCGTAAAGGATGGACGTATGTTTGCGCCATTCCTCGAATGAGGGCTCTGTGAGGAAAGATGCAAGGACACCATCGTCCTTGACGACAGGGTGATTCCTACATATTCGTCAATCAGCCGCAACGGCTCCAATATATGCATGAAGATCGCTTACACTACGAAGTTGATAAAGCGCACGAGACCTCGTCTATAGTATGATGGACGTCAATCAATCACACGAGAGGGGCATGAACCAGGCTTCCACGCACCGCCTTTGTTCGAGGAAGCCTTCGTCAGCTATAGACCGTATCAGCATGTAGTTGTTTGCGTTCGTTTTACCACTCACCGCCTATGCGCTTTGGCGGCAACGCAGGTATAAGTCGGAATGGATAGCGTTTGACAAGAACGTCCCACAAAAACACGAATTCGGAGTATCGTCTAGGCACAGGGGGTCCGCGCTGAAAAGACCTTGTTAGCTGGACATTAAAAGAACGCGTGTATCCGAACTGACGTCGCTGGAAACCTCGTACACGAGGTATCTGTTGAGGACGAACCCTTGGTGACCCAGGACATTGACAAATATCGTCTCTTGCTTCTTCCACCATTCCCGCGGGAGCCCGGTTCCCGATATGCTAGACGGCGCACCATTATTGATGCTGCTTTGCACAACCGTCTTAGGGGCGGCACTTGGTGTCGTAAACTTAGACGCGTTCCAGGGATCATCAGCAGCAGAATATCCGCGAGTCGGAGGTGGGAGGCGCATTATGTCGTGAAAGTTGGAGGAGGGGGCTATCGAATCGACGTCGAGAGTAGGCTCCGGGAGGCTATTCTGCTGCGCAAGTGCGGCAACGCGCTCCACGCTGAGATCTAGTTGTGGGAGCTTAGTTATTAACGCGCGGTGCTCGCGGTTGACCACAGTACCTTTCCCAGCCTGAGCAAGCGCAGCAAGGGCGAGGGCAACGAAGAACTCGAGGCGCGACACACGGGGTCGAGAACTGACTAAACTCACAATCTGCACATTTGTGATGAGACGAAGTAACTTTGTTGAAGCATCTGCACCTACCCTGTCTACCGTCGATGCTGGAAGCGATGAAGTGCCTAACGCGCGCGAGAGGGCGTTGACGGAGGTTTCGCCCGTGTTACTGGGGTCGACCGCTGACCATGCTCGGTGGTATATGAGGGGTACAGTAGCCTCGCCTGTGCGCGGTAAATAGGGAGAAAGATGCACATTTATTCCTTTAGCATACCTATCACGGAGCTGAAGCCATTTGCCGACGACGGGGCAAACGAGGGGATCGCCGGCGGAGCTGGACTGGGTGCCGCACTCCACGGGTCCACACCATCGTCGTACACAGAGCTCAGCAGTGGGTTCTCTGTGTTCATGAAGCTCGCGCCAAACTGCGAGGAGCCTCCGTACGGCTGCACGGGACGGGGAGCATTGAACATGGTGAGAACAGGATTACGCGGATAGTTTCGTCAAAGTCGTGAGTCAGGCAAGGTGCGTAGCTGTCGACGGAGTGCGCAGCATACAAAGAGGTGGCACCGTGGTAGTCGATGAGGACGCGGTCAGAGACGATGAGGACGACGTGAACTGCGTCGCCGGGACGCAGCGAGCGCTTGAGCCGCGCGGTCATGGTGTGACGCGGTGACCGTGACTGTGGCGCCGTGAGACGCGGTCACAGGATCGCGGTGGTGACGGGGAGAGGGCCGGCGGATTGGAGCTCCGACCACACGCCTGTGAGCGCGTCTCGGCGCGTCGTGAGACTCTGCCCTCCGCCCCCGCCGCTTCTCTCTGCCCTTGTACTCCCTCTCCCCCATGAGCGCGGCGACACAGACTGCCTCTCGGGCGCCTGCCCAGCAGCCCCCGGTCAAGATATACAATGCTGTTTACTCCTCGGTTCAGGTTGGTTTAGTGGATAGAGATGGGCGCATATAGCCAGCTAAGACACGCGTAATGCACACAGGTGTACGAATGCATGGTCCGCGGCATCGCGGTGATGAGAAGACGCGCAGACTCCTATGTGAACGCGACACAGATCCTCAAAGTCGCGGGCGTCGACAAAGGGCGCCGTACCAAGATCCTCGAAAAGGAGATCCTTCCAGGCAAGCATGAGATCGTCCAGGGTGGCTACGGGAAGTATCAGGGGACTTGGTAAGTTTATCCACACTGGGTCTGCTGCCGTAGGCCCCCTTGACTGCCCGACACATTCCGAAGCCACCCTGTTGAGCATGCATGCTCAAGACGAGCGGACGGCCTCAGCATCGGGATGTACTCGCGACCGTTGTTCGAAGATGACAGTTGCTTGTCACTGGTACCAGCCGAGGCGCGTATGCTTGACATATACGGGCTCTGGCTGGGGTAAGTTACGTGATGACCTTTTGAGGTTTGCTTATGCTCGATTCAGGAGCTTCCTCTCGCGTGATGCAGGTGTGCATAAGTGTCGCGCTTCTGCCGAATGTTGTCTTCCCCTTTGCATACTGAGTCCCGCCTGAGTGTGCTGCACGGATGCGGGGACTGGGCGGCGCGTCGCGCGCGGTCAACTGTGGATGATGATCCGATCATGAAGGCATTTGACTTCCCGACACTGAACGCCTTCTCACAGGATACCACTTGAGCGTGGCCGCGACATTGCCCTCCAGTACGGCGTGGCGCCGCTACTCGCGCCGCTGTTTGATTTTGTTCCCAATGCGAACCCGATGGGCACCCTACCCGCTTCATTAAGCAATGTACCTGGTACGGGCCCTCCCATGAAACATCTTAAACACGTCCTGATCTATGCATTTGAATGCGTACGTATGGAGGTCTAGCACCCCCACCTATCATGCCCGGTTCAGCACTTCGTCTTCTCAATCAGGGACGTGCACAGGGTCTTTTCACGCCCTCTACTTCCAGTACGCCCCCGCGTTATGGTGTGATAGTACTTCACTCAGCCCGCTTTTACAGCCGGTTACCCCGCTGGCTTTCCGTCCATTGGGCCTATATCCCCTACACCTCCGCCCCTGAGCCATCCGCTCAAGCGCTCACATTCACAGCTGGATCCCGATTCTCATTTCCTGGCATTCACAACAGCGTCGCAAACTGCACCCCCCACCCTCGCCGCGTCACCGGATATCCAGACACTTGACCGCTCCAGGCCAGCTTCAGCTGCCCCGCAATCAGACGGGGGTCCCTCTCCTTCCAAACGAGCTCGAACTGAACCGCCTATCTTGCCTGAGGGGATCGGACGCGCCTCCCCCGACCCTCTGACTGTACAACCTCACGCAAGTATGCCACCTCCCACTACCACCGGGTTACATCATCCATCACCGCTAAATTCCACTGCCAATGGTCTTTCCGGGGCGTCCAGTCCACCAGCAACTGCTCTCAATGGGAAGGCTCCAGACAGCAAACCCGGTTCCCCGCAGTACAATATCCGTTTCGCGTCCAAACCGTCCATCTCCCGCACCACAGATCCTAACGCACCAGCACGCGATACACGACGTGCTTCAATCGTCCTAGCGATATGCACACGCGATGATCCGCAACCCGTGCTGGACATGATTCGAGAAATTCCTCCAGACAATCCGGCGCTGGCTTCCGACATCGATCTTGTCTTGGATGAGCAGGGGCATACAGCATTGCACCTTGCAGCTAGCACGGCACGGCACACGATCGTGACAGCCCTCATCGCCGCGGGGGCGGACGTGCATCGTGGCAACTACAGCGGGGAAACGCCGCTGATGCGGGCATGCCTCGCAACACACTGCTTCGACACGCAATCTTTCCACACTCTTGTGGCGTCACTGTATGCAAGCATCCGGACTCTCGATACAGCGCGGCGGACTGTCTTCCACCATATCGCCGCTTCAGCAGGCGTCAAAGGCCGCGCGACCGCCGCACGGTACTATCTAGACCAGATCAACCTGTGGATCGTGAATAACGAGAAGGCTGACTTTCGGTCCATCATCGATGTCCAAGACGAGCATGGAGATACTGCGCTGAACATCACCGCCAGGGTGGGGAACAGAGGTTTGGTAAGAGCACTGCTGGACGCCGGCGCAAATCGGCTACTCGGGAACAAGCTTGGACTCAGGCCAGGGGATTTTGGCGTTGAGACTGAGGTACGTCCACGACTGACCTTGTACAATGAATCGAATGGACTGGTCAACTGCGGGGTCTTCCAGGAACTCGCCGGCAGTACAAGACCAGAAGATCTTCTTTCTTCGCTGCGATCGGCCCCCTCCGTCCCTCTTCAGAAGAGTCAGGACGTTATAGCTGGTAAGCACCAACGCGAACTTTGGAGGAGACGCCCGCTTAGTGCATGGTAGACATTGGTAGCATGATCCAAGGGCTTGGGTCTGAATTCGCCGCCGAGGCGAAAACGAAGCAAGACCAGCTCGACGTGACACAAGCGCACCTTCGCGCGGCGACGCGCGAGCTCTCCGAGCAGCGCAAGCAGATCCAGCAATGGCAGGCGCGCTGTGGCGAGCTCGACCAGACGACGCAGCGTGTGCGCAACCTCGGCAAGGCCCTTACGGAGGAGGATAACTTCGACTGGACGGGCCGGACAGAACTTGACGGGTCAGACGCCGGGCCATCGGCTGGCCCTGCGTTCCAAGCGCGCGGCCAGGCATCGTCGATGTCGGGCGTCGGGGGCGGGGCGAACACCCCGGCAAACTTGGAAGTCGACCCTACAGTCCCTTTAGGAGACTCGGTGGCAAACCTCGTCCGGCTGCGGAGGCTGAGGATGTGGTACTCGCGCGTGGAGCAACTTATGGAGGCTCGGCTACACTCCTTGGAGGGTGCAAGCGCGCAGAAGGAGTATGAGTGCAAGAAGATCGTCGCGCTGTGTACGGGAGTGCCGCTCGACAAGGTTGACGAGGTGAGTGGGTGACTGGCCGCTGGCGGTGTAGGCCTCGGTATGGGCCCACCACCACGCACGCGCTGTAAGGTGTATTCATGGATAGTGCGCTGAGGCCCGGTTGCGTGCTGTGCAGCTCTTGGAGAACCTGGTCGTCGCGATGGAGAGCGAGTCACAAGTAATAGACATCAGCCGGGTGTCTGGGTTTATGCAGAAGGTGCGCATTGAACATACGTTACTCTAAGGCGAAGTACTCATATTATGCTTTGTTTACTTGTAGGTACGAAACGGTGTGATATAGTGGATAGACAAGCCAGGGACGGGCATTCCCAGAAGTAGCCATGGACCCGCTATTATGAGTAGCAAATACTCGTTCCCAATGAGGCCCGGTGATATTTCTTCCGCGCTTTGCAGTGTCGTCGTAACGATTATGACCTCTCATCACTGTATTACTACGCATCGTTGCCATTTATTATTAGTAGGTTCCAACATGGCGGCCACGGCAGCACTCCTGAGACGGATCTGTCCGTGCGGGACGACCGGTATTGTTAATCGGACTCCTCGGTTCAGTCGTATTATGCCCTCGATCATTGTCTCGACTATTTCATCCCGGAACATGCACCAACACAAATATTGGCAACATTCCACAAGCCTTCTTAGGGAGTCTCGGGGATGGTGCACCTTCCTGTGGCGTCAGTGCAGTTCCTGAACCGGTTAGGACTTATTGAACGGCTATCCTGGCCCCTGCGCGATCGGGGGCCTCACACAAGGATGCCCCTTTACGGTGACCTATTGTTCCTGATGTATAGAGCGGTATAAGAGGCTCGCCCGGACCGCAGAGCGCAGGCCCTTCTCAATCATCTTCGAAGGCGGGCGTTCTGCTGGCAAGACCACTCGCTTGATTCTTCAACCCGCTTGCTTACACCCCAGAATCCCAACACCATTGGACGCTGTTGGTTCGTGTGGGACTCGACGCACGATTTACTTTGGTGCCGTAGGAATGAATTTGGACAGCGGGGAGAACGCAGGTAAGCCTGAGCTCGCACACATCAACTTGAACAAGTCGCCTCGCCATTATCACTAACGCCAGACCAGTGCGCCTGGTGCGCCTGCCACCAGCACTACTAGCACTACTAGCACGGCACCAAGACCAAGCCGATAAGCAAGGTACTCAAGATGCTATGGCCAGTCCGAGCAAACGAGTTGAAGACCACCGTGTCAATGAGAAGGTTGGTAGAGGGAACGGTAAGTTGTTCATGTCAGCATCTATGGTCGAATTCGACGGATACTGATGAGAATGGCGCCGACAGAACTGCCGACAGAACTTGTTGGAGAAATCATCCTTCATGCGTGGTCCACCCTACCCCTCTTCGATCCCATCGCGCGCTGGAGTCTGTTCTCAAGTTTATCGCTCGTGAACCGCCGCTTCAGGGGGCTCGCGCTCTGGGTGGCAACGCGACACGTCCGAGTACTCTCGCACTGCTCGATGGACGTAGCCGCATATACCAGCATTGGACAGCAGTCTCTAGCACTGCACCACCGCCGCACCGAAACCACAACCCCTCCAGCAAGTCCGGAACAGCTCCTCGAGAGTGTATTCGGAAACTCCACTGTGTACCTCGACGTCACGTACGCATCGTACGTAGCGTGGCACGACGGCGACCGCTGGCTCAAGGACGCAGTGTCCCCCGGACGGCCGGACGAAGTCTACGGCGTGCACTTCGACCTCTTCGCGGAGCCTTTCGGGCGGTACACCTACCCGCACCCCGAACGCCGCGAGCCTGAATACCGCGAATGGCTCACCCGGCGCAAGCGTGACCGCCTCTCGGGGTGGTTCGCCGAGCTGCTCGCCGCGGTCCCGAGCTGCGCGGCGGTCGTCGTCGACGCGGACGAGGTGATCGAGCCGCTGAGCGCGGTCGCGTACGCCGCGCTCCTCGAGGCGTTCTGGTGGTGGCGTTCGCTCGAGCGCGTGTCCTGGCGCGTCGTGCTCGGCCATCCGAGCTTCCTCGCTGAGATGGCGGGGAAGAGCCGCGGGCTGTACCCGCCGTTGCCCGAGCTGAACAGTGTGCGCAGGGTGTGGATGAGCAGGTATCCGCGTTGCACGTGCAGGAGGGAGTCGGAGGCGCCGCATGACGAGACGTGCAGCGTGCGGCGCATGCTGCTGCCGTACCCGGAGGCCAAGTGCGTGCATATTGAGGAGAAGCTCGGCCGCGTCGAAGAGATCTTCGTCCCGCGCGGGGCACAGGTGGTTGTTGGGACAACTGCGCCAGTGGAACTGCCGCGCTTCGCTCTGACGCCGCCTGAATACTCCGCAGCGGCCTTGAAGTTTGGAAGCAGGATCGCCCCGCCGATGTGGGTGCCCTGGCTCAATATATCGAGCTCGGACACACTCTGGGAGGTCGTTGACCCAGTGAGTCTGCTTGTGGTCTGTCATCGTCCAATATGCTTACCCGTCCCACCAGGCCGGCACTCGACATATCCAAGATGATGAAGATGAGGAGTACCAGGCACATTTGCTAGCCTTCTTTGAGGCGTGTTCCCGGGAATAGGGTCCGTTCTTGTGTAGGTCACGGACGAAGGACAAGCAAGACCACATTTTTGTAGCAGAGCAGCTAATTATACAACACGCACCCTCACACTTATAAGTTATACCCCACCATCTGGCGTGAAGATTTGGAAGTTGCGGTTGTACGTCCCCGACGCGAGCATCCGTCCGTCTTGCGACAGGTCGACTGACATGACCTTCCCACCGTCTGTCGGGAGTGTGCGGAGGAGCTGCCAGTCGTCAGCGCTCCAGAGCTTGACGAGCCCGTCATAGCCGCCGCTGGCAAGGTATAGCCCTGAGCGGTACTTCCATTCCTCCAGGGCCTTGTCTTCCTCGATATCTGCGGGTTTGACGTCTGGGTCGGATTCTTCGGTGCCGTTCATGACCGCGTCTGGCGTCGAGGTGGGGGCGGCGTGATTGGGTGGGAGGTCATCTGCATAGAAGAACCGTACGTCGGAAACGTTGGATAGATGCGCGGGGATGGTGTATAACGCTTTGAGTGAGCGCATATCCCATATTCGGATGGTGTCATCGCCGGAGCCTGTGGCGATTTGATACCTGAACGCAAAGTGAGACTGTGCAGAAGGCGACGAAGAACAGGCAGACCTACCCATTTGGCGAAAAGGAGATACCGAAGATGGCCTCGACGTGACCGTCCAAGACCATCGCTGTTCGTCCCGACCGCAAATCCCATACACGCCCGATAGCATCTAGACCACTGAGCACGCGATGAGCATAAAGCTACGACTGACGAGGGGGAGTTACCTACCCTGATGCACAGAGCGCGCCGTCGTTCTGAAAATCTATCGAGAAAACCTCTTTCGAGTGCCCTTCCTGCAGAAGAAGTTCTTTTGCCGTTGCAACGTCCCAAAGCCGCCAAGACGTGTCGAAGCTTGCACTGGCGACGTATTTTCCGGACGGGTGGAAGGCAACACGCGCTATCCGGTTAGCATGCCCCTTCAATGTCGCTAACGGTGTTTCACTGTGCCAACGTCAACTCGAGGCTCGGTCAACGCTTCCAGTACTGACCTCTTCAGGGACCATAAATGGAGCGAGCGATCTGCTGCTCCAGTTACAAAATTGACTACATCTTCGCTTAACGATATTGTGGCTTGAGGGTGCCATGCCACTCCACCGATACGGTCGGTATGTCCTATATCATATATTAAAGTTCATTCATAGAGACTTGTGAACGGACGCATACCTCGATACGTTCGTACAGGTGTGCAATCCGGTACGTTCCATAGTTTCACGTTACCCGCCCAACTGCCGGTGAGCAGGAATTTGCTGTTCGGCGAAAACCTCACTAGTGACACTGGTCGCTCGTCCCCGATTTGTGAGCCCAAATTCGCGAAGGTCTTGTAAGCACAAGAGTGTTAGTGTCATGTTGTGATGACGGATTGGTCGGCATACCTTGACTTCGGCGAATACCTTCTTTCGGATGTCGATGATGCGCCCGAGTGGCATCCTGCTGTCTGTTCGCTGCTGAGCGACTCGTTTTTGAGCTCTACATGGGAACAAGAAAAACGGAAGAGGAGGCAGTAAGCACCTATTCATGGGGGTCCACCTATCGGTAGCGGAAATCCAACCTGGGAAGAGAGTATTCCGCCAAGAACCTCCGTGCCTCCAGCAGTTCCAGGGAGCCTGGCGAGTAGAACTCCTCGACCTATGTACATCAGATGTGAGTTTGCTTTTCAAGCAAATATGAGCACGCACCTCTTCGTCAGAACTCTCCTCGCTGCTCTCTTCGTCGACTTGCATGCCATCTTCCCCGCGTGCAGTGTTGATTTGCGAGAGGACGTATATGAGACGATCTCTCCGGTCTGGCGGCTATAACGAGCTAAGCGAGGCGCATGGACGCCAGTAGATGCAACATACGCGTTCTCCGAAGAGAGTTATGGGCTCTCCAATTTCACGCAGCCGTGCCTTGACTTTATTGTCGTCCGTGGGCACGGCCAGATTCCGCGCCTTCTTCTTGCGCTCGAGCTCATCAAGAATGACCTGGTTTTCCTGGCGCGCTCTCTCCGAGCCTTGGAAGTTCCCGTCGTCGAGAAGAGTGTCGAATGTGAGCTCCGACATGGTCGCGGTGTGTATGGAGGGGTGGCACGCGTAAACGCGGATGAGACTGAGAGGCAAGGGACGCGCGGGGATGAAGCGCCCGGGTGTAGTTGCGCTTCCCATAGGCGCTGGGCGGTGACGGAGTAGACGCGACAGCTGCAGTCTCTCACTCTCACCACTTTCCTCTCCGCCACTTCCACGTATCTCCTCCACCATGGCGGGCGGCGGCCCCACAGGTATTCGCAACAGGCGACCAGCCTCAGACGTCTCTCGCGGGAGCCACTCGGACCTCGACGAAGATGAACACAACACAGACAACCGGAATCCAGTGCGTGACACGTATCCCGTGCGGCCACGACCAATCACCCACTCACGCACACTTCGCTGGTCAGAACAATCGTAGTTATGCGGAGAGGATCCTTGAATCAGACCAGGCGAATGTCGCGATCATTGTGACGCTGACCACTCTCGCGTTCGCGCTGCGCTTCTACAAAATCAACTTCCCCGACCAAGTCGTGTAAGAACATCCACGCGACCCGTCGCGTATAATGTTTGCCTACTGACGTGTCATTAGGTTCGACGAGGTTCACTTCGGCAAGTTCGCCTCCTACTACATCCAGAGACAGTACTACTTCGACGTGCATCCTCCTCTTGCGAAACTGCTCTTTGGTCTTGCTGGTTGGTTTGTGGGCTATGACGGCACCTTCGGCTTCGAGAACATCGGCGACAGCTACACTGAAGCCCATGTCCCCTATGTCGGCATGCGCGCTCTTCCGGCGATCCTCGGCAGTCTCACCGTCCCCGTTGTGTATGGCATTATGAAGGAAAGCGGATTCTCAACCATTGCTGCGGTATTCTCCGCCTGCATAGTTCTGTTTGGTATGTCCTTGCACCGCTAAAAGTAGTCTCCGCTAGCTAACCAGATACCGCAGACAATGCTCACATTGCCCAAGACCGCTTGATTCTCTTGGATGCCGCCCTCATCTTCTTCATGACGATGACGATGTACTGCTACATCAAGTTCAAGAAGCTGCGGTACCGGTATGACGACCTATTCGATACTTTCCACAGAATGCTGACACCTCTTTAGTGATTTCTCCTACGACTGGTGGCTTTGGATCCTCGCTTGTGGCACATTTATGGCGTTCACGTGGGCTTCCAAAGTTAATGGTATCTTGACCGTTGTTGCCATAGGCTGTGCAGTCATCATCGATCTCTGGGAAATCCTCGATATCAAGCGTGGGCACAGTATGGTATGTTGGTTGGTTTCGCTAATCGACGCGTTTGATACTTATGATGTCATAGGAATACTTCTGGAAACACTTCGCTGCACGAGCCATTGCGTTCATTGTGCTTCCGCTCTTCCTGTACCTCTCCGTCTTCTGGGTCCACCTTGCTCTCCTCACGAACTCGGGTCCTGGTGATACCTTCATGAGCCCTGCTTTCCAGGAGACTCTCAGGGGCAACGAGCTTTTGCTCAACAGCCATGGTATGGAATGTTTTTGGAGAGCATATACTCAGAGCGAACACTCACGATGTGTGCAGAGATCCGGTATTATGACACTGTCACCATCAGGCACAAGGATACCCGCGTCTTCCTACACTCGCACCCCGACCGCTACCCCTTGAAATACGACGATGGTCGTATCAGTAGCCAAGGCCAACAGGTTACAGGTTATGGCCACGATGATACCAACAACCACTGGCAGATCATTCCAACCAAGGCGCTCCCTGAAACTGGCCGCGGACGCGTCGTTCGGGATGACGATGTTTTCCAGCTGCTCCACGTCAACACTCAGACTCTCCTGCTCACGCATGATGTCGCTTCCCCGCTCATGCCCACGAACGAGGAGTTCACCACCTGGCCCCAGGACGACGACTCGCGCTACAACGATACTCTTTTCCAGCTGCGCCTCGTAGATGATGCGTTGGAGGGTGAAGCATGGAAGTCGAAGTCCGGACACTTCCGTTTGATCCATGTCTCAACCAAGGTTGCAATGTGGACGCACACGAAGCAGCTCCCCGACTGGGCATACAAGCAGCAGGAAATCAACGGTAACAAGAACGTCAACGAGAAGTCTGCCATTTGGTTTGTGGACTCTATTGTCTCCGATGAGAGTGAGTGGCGATCTTCGTGCATGCCTGGCCTGTATTGACGAGTGTTCCGATGCAGACGGAGAGGATATGAAGGACCGCGTCGGTGACGTGCCCCCGAAGGAACCGAAGTCCCTGAACTTTTTCAAGAAGTTCATCGAGCTGCAGGTCCTGATGCTGCAGCACAACGCTGGCCTCACGGCTTCGCACCCCTATGCCAGCGGCCCCATCAACTGGCCCTTCCTCATCAGTGGTATCAGTTTCTGGACGCAGACCGAGGGCCAAAAGCAAATCTACTTCATCGGCAACATCGTTGGATGGTGGTCATGTGTTATTGGCATCTCGCTTTACACTGGAATCATGCTCGCGGACTTGGTAGCGCGTCGTCGTGAAATCGAGCCCCTCACTGAGCGTAAGTGACTCTCAGACTGAGGAAACTCCATGCTTATAACCATCTTTCTAGCCGTTCGCCACCGCCTCTTGAACTCAACCGGCTTTTTCGTGCTCTTCTGGGGTGTTCACTACTTCCCCTTCTTCCTGATGAGCCGTCAGCTGTTCGTCCACCACTACCTCCCCTCGCACGTAGCGTCTGCGCTTGTCGCTGGCTCCGTCCTCTCCTTCGCACTCTCGGAGTCCGTCAATTACCCCGTCTCCGTCTGGGGCCCGCGTCTACGCACCCCGCAGGTAAAAACATATGCAGACCTCGGCTCACGGGCACCCTTCGTGGTTGGCGCGTTCACGCTCCTCATGTTCGTCGCGTTCGTGTATATTGCGCCACTCACCTACGGAACGCCTGGGTATGTCCTTTAATTCTCTTTCGCACAGTCACCTTGACTCACGTGTAATGTGTAGACTCGACGGCCACGCCGTGAACGCGCGCAGGCTCCTCTCGAGCTGGACGCTCCACTTCGCCGCGAAGGTGACTGACGGCGGCGCCTAAGCGTCAGCTTCTCTTGTGCCCCCAGCGACCATGCAGACGGCGCGACTTCGGCCGCGCACGCCGGCTCTCCGACTACCGAGTCTCAATGAAATGTGTTGCTTTTTTCGACTATATATATTCGTATTCTGGAACTCTCGCTGTGTATAACTGATAATGCATTGGCATCGCAACCACCCCAGAAGAACCCAGATAGATGTGCTCCTACAAAAATTCGATGGATATGCTCCTGAAAGAAGTCGTCGGTACGATGAGTACCCGTTATGTTCCATGTGCTTCTGACTTGAGTTCATGGGAAGAGCTCGGGGGAAAAGGCTGCTTCGTCGCAAAGTCCGCGCTGCCTGTTGCGGCCGCCGCGTGCCCTCATTATGCTACTACCTCCGCAGGGCCCAGCCTTTGCTAAACATGTTACCGACGAGTGGGAAGGCCCGCTGAGCAGCGCAGAAGGCCAAGCGGCGGAAAATCATTCGACGAAGGAGCAGATCCCATTCTGGTGCAAGGTACGTGGCGGCGCGCTGTACAGATACCGTACTGCACACTGCACGCCAGCTCAATCAGCTCCTGGGAGAATTCGCGCTCACCGCACCCGCAAGTTCTCGAGCATCTGTTGGAAACCCGGTCGCGCGCACTCTGTGTGTGGTATTCCCCGATGTGTACAGCGAGACGACTGTACTGTACGACCGACGTTCTGACGAGGCTGCGGTCGCCGTGGGCGACCAAAAAATTTCTCGTGCGGCCAGAGAAGGTGAACTGGTACATCACTGGGTCTACTGTGCACTGATTCCGCGTCAGCACAGAACTCTGGAGAAAGGATCCGCGACGGTGTTTCTGGTTAGGCGAGTTGGCGTGGTTAACGTTATGCAGAATGAAGATCAGGTCGGGAGTACGTACATCGGCATACTTCCGAATGGAGGTAGGTAGAGGAGATGTCGACGCCTGCGGACCTGCCATCTCTGGTCTGTCAAGTTTCCAAGATTGCCTCGCGTATATGGCTGATGTGCACGCCGACAGGACAGTAGCGATGGGACATATGTGCGTTGTAACGCTGCCAGGAATAGATGGTGCAAGCTTGTCATGAACTTGCTACCAAATGCACTGGCGTCCGAAGTCTGGGCTCTCGGGTTCTCGAGATGCGCGACGCCACTGATACCGAGGTGCGTTCGGCTTGGGCAAAGCATCAAGAATACGAAGTTTGCTATTACATCCTGCTTTCACACTTCGCAATCTTCTGGCCCGGCGGCGTCGCTGCGCTCGCACGAAACGCGCTGCAGTAGTTTTGCGGATGATGGAGGCGGGCCTTCCTAGAGCAACAGCATCGAACCGCAGTGATATAGCCAGCAACAGAATACACCATCAGAGCGAAAGGAGAGCATACAAGAAACAGAAACCCAGCATATGTCAACGAAGCACCGGCCAACGAACCCGCCACCGCGCCCCCGTTACTCCAGCGACTGGAGCCATTTCTGAGACGCCTCGTATCCCTGCGTGTTCTCGGGCTCGTGCCACGCGTGGGTCATCGGGACGTGCGCCGCATGCGGGATCTCGAGATACGTCATGACGCTCTCCCCGTTGTCCGCGACGATCCGGTCGCGCAACGTGCGCACGGGGTCGAGGATCATCTCCCCGCCGCCGATGATGATGCACGTCGGCGGCATGCGCGCGAAGAGGCCCTCCGGGCTCGGGAGGCGCAGCGAGCCGGGCGAGAGCCACGAGTTCTCCCAGGCGGCCTCGGGCGGGAGGCGTCCGACGAGCGACTTCGTCGGGAAGCCCGTGAAGAAGTCGTGCACCATGTCGTTGTTGCGGTTCTTCACGAACGACGACTCGGGCCCCTCCTGCGTGTTGCCCCAGTCCGCCGCGGGGGAGAGGAGCAGCTGCCCGCGCGGGCGCGCGGCGCCGGGCTCGGGGCCCACGCCGAGCGCGGGGAGCGCGTTCTGTGCGAGGTAGCGCGTGAGCTGGAGGGCGAGGTTCGCGCCTGCGGATTCGCCCATAATGATGATGTTCGACGGCTTGAACCCGAGGTCGCGCACGAGGTATTGGTAGCCCGCGAGCGCGTCCAGAAGGGATGCTGGGAACGCTCCCTGCGTCGGGAGCGGGTCGCTCCAGGACAGCCGGTACTCGCACTGGAAGATGCGTTCGTAGCCGTTAGGCACGTAGTCGAACATCTTCCGGTAGATGTAGCCGGTTGCAAAGTCGGGGTGCGCAGAGCCCATCTTAAAGAAAGGGAAGAGAAGGGAGGGTGAGTACGAGAAGCGCCAGTTAGAGGGTCGCACGTGAGGAGCGTGCGAGACGTACGACGAAGCCTCCCCCTGTGAAAGCGTCGGGGTGAGTGCGCGCGAATGGGGTGGCAATTAGGGTAGAAGCATGCGTACCGTGGAAACCATAGATGACTTTCTCGTCGGGGCCCGCCTTTTGGCCTGCCTTGCCGTCGGGGCCTCGCTTACCCAGCCAGTAGCCGGCGACACGCTCCGGCTTGATATCGTTAATGCGAGCGGCCTCTTGTATTTCCTCAAGCACGAAGAGGTCAGAAGCGGGTTCTGTCCATACAAGTCCGTACTTGTCTGCCTTGCCCGATTTTTCGACGGCGACGGGGTCGAAGCACATCGTGGTGACCGTCGTGCGGAATATAGTGGTGATGAGCACGCGGTAACACTTCACAAGGACGACCCGTCCAAGCGACCAGGGCACGGGGCGGGTGCGCGGGAGAGCATAGCGTATGGTCCAGTAGGGCACTCGCACAAAGGCGAGGGAGAAGAGGATGTAGAGGTAGTAGAAGGCCTGCAATGGCTGGTGGCGAAATTGGAAGTACGCCATCCTTGGGGGCCAACCGTGGGTGACGTTGCGCGTGGATGGGTAACGTCAACGGCTGGAGAGGAGACTAAGCTTGCGCGCGTTAGTCAGTGAAGCTTGGGGGCGTCCTCGAGGGGGAGACGTTGGAGGACTTAAGCATGTACACACAGAGTTGGCGGGTTGTCCGAGACAGAGCATGGGAAGTCGGCCGTGATGCACACGAGGAAGCACGAGAAGTTATCTGGATTTAGTAAGGTAAACCACGATGCCTGCATGTACCCGCGGAGTTGCATTATGTGCCCGGGCGCGCGGAGGTCGCATCCCTTTCCCGTCCACTTTCGTTAGGCGGTAACAACCAGTACAGCTTATGTACAGGAATCATATTCGCCTGCCGCTAGCAGCCCAAAAGGTAGATCCAGTAAGTCCTGTGCACCGGAGCTCACTGCAGAACGGCCGCAGCGTTTTTGTGTTGAATTCGAATGCGCTTTTCTATTGAAGATTGGAGTAGGCGGATAGCTTGTGAAGTCTGCGACAGGAGGTCGACGGGGAAATGGCAGTAGTTGCCGCCGGTCAGGTTTCGAAAGTGGAACATGTCTGAGTATCATAGGGTCTGCGCTCACCTGCCAAGTCGCCAGCGCTGATCTCAACATAGTCTCATTTCACCACGTTGGCACCACTGCTCTAGTCAGACCGAACCCGCCTGAGCAAGAACGTTCAATGTCCAAACAGTTCGGACACTGAGAGCCATGGGAGTATGTTCGAACTTTGTGGTACAAGGTTTGATGCCGCTGAGTGGATACGGTAAGGCACCGCGCAAGCCGACCACAAGCCGACTGCAAGCCGGCCAAGGACCGGTACTTCAAGTCATCTGGTGGCGGTCGGGCCCACGAACCTTGGCAATATTAGCTCTCGGGTGAGCAGCATCCACTGCCCTGTCGCGCTATCTTGACTCTGTTCTGATTGAACTCAATATGTACTATCCGCCCAACCCGTCCTTGCGGATATGAGCGAAGGCCCGGGGACGTCTGGCACGATGGTGCTTTGACGGAGCTGAGCGTCTTCGAAGTATATCATGTTGCCGGGATACCCCCAAAGCGTGCGCTTGCACAATGACTCTGATATCTACTGGGCAGGGAGACAAACTCGTCGATGCTAGTGCGAAAATCCAGGATGAAGAAGACCGACGAGTCCGATCCGCCCCGACGAGCTAGCCTGACAGCGGGACACCCAGAACGTCAGTTTCTCCAACTAGTCGCCTACATGGCCGTAGACGCCCGTAAGCGCCCGGATTTTTGGCGACCACGTAGTCGTCAAAATACTTTTACATTTCGTGCAAAACATTTTGCGTGGCCGCGTAAAAGTCAGGCCTTATATGTACTAGCTGTAGTAATGTCGGCGACATAGAGGAGGAAGACGGGCGGGAGACAGACGATGACTCAGCTGTAACCAGTGGGCGGGCGAGGATGATGATGATGGAAGTGAGCCAAGACGCTTGAAGGCCACGTCGTTCAATAAATCCAGGGCCAGAGGAGAAGACCCCGGAACCTCGTGCAGACATCAGGTAGAAGGAGCATGCAACGTGAGCGATGACGAGACGCAGACGTAGAACACGGGCGCGATGTGAGGAATCCCGTACGTATCCAAAGCCGTGCGCGAGGTGGGAAAGACGGCGCGGTCGACACGCACGATGCGAGATACGCCCACGTACGCCGCTTAACCGATCACGCATATGTGAGGGTCCCATCGATCCGCTCGACGACTGGTATCCTCGAGTGCTACAGTGAGTCTACGTGTGCTACATTCTGGGATATCTGCTTGACGTCACATATGCTGCGTCGCCAAAGGTTTCGATTTTTCCGCTTCACGCAGTGACAAGTGACCCTGTGTAGATTGTTCCCAAGTGCAACAACAACGTCAACACGGGAGTCCCTTCGTAGAGTGTCGGTGGCCTCCACGAAGTTCCACACAGCAGAGAAGGAATAGCCTGAAGGAAACTTTGGTGAATGTGTGGAAGGAGTGGAAGGGACATATGTGGATGGACCAGTGATGGGGGCAGTGGTCTTGACGACATCCAGCTTAGTGCACTTGGAAGGATGCTGCGGGGAGCCAGGGCCAGGAGAAGATGACCGGGGATGCTTAGAGGATGAAGCAGGAAGCGTAACCCCCAGTGCCGGGAATGTAGGACAGTCTTGATCGGAGAGACCTGATATGCGCAAGCAAACTTCACTTGCACCCGAATCAACGCTGTACGCAGACTCGAGGTCGAGAGTGATCCAGCCAGATGACATGGGACTGAAGACATCACAATGGGTGGTGTCGGAAGGGAGAGTGGTTACGAGAGCAGGAAGCTCTGACAGCACATAGTGTGGATGAGCAGGAAGATATATGCGCAGCACAGTGGGGCACTCTCCAGACTAATAGATGATGCATAAGACCACATACAAAACATAGAACACAACCCACATACCTTGATCCATACTCGGAACTGAACAGTCTTCTTCATGCACTCGGAAACACGAAGGACATCAAGACACTTCACAGACTCCTCATCACGCAGGACGTCATCCTTACAGCGCTGGAGATATGCACCAAGACTCTGGTTCTGGCTCCACATCGAGCTGAGCGGGTTTGCAAATGACGAGGACGCAGATGTCCGAGATGATGTGGGCGGGGGAGCCGACACCAACGCAGTGGACGAGGACAGAGATGAGGATGAGGATGCCGGAGTGTTGACATTGACATTTGATGGATGATCAAAATCAAATGTATTAGTTGGATCATGTACATGTGAGGCAACAGCAGCGGGGTCATGGAACGTGAGGGCGGTGGAGACGGCAGACATCGTATTGACAAGACTGGGGACATCGGGCACGGAACCGGAAGCGGGGCCTGGAACAGCGAAGACAGAGTCGGAGACAGCGGGGATGATGCCAGCGGGGAGCGAGCCTGGGACAGTGACGGGTGCACTGATGCCGGCAGAGGCGCGGGCATCTCTACGAAGCTTCCGGTGGTACTGGCTGTGACAGGACGCAGACGTCCGACCGACGCAGCAAGGGACGCAGACGTCGCAGTTGCTGGTGGCCTTCCCCTTGCACCCCACAGCACCGGCTCTTGCACAGACGGCCTTGGGTGCTCGGGACATCTAAGATGATGATCAAGTGAGATAAGCATGTGATGATGAAAGATGAAGAAGGCGTACTCACAGTAGGTAGGCAAAGGACACTCGGGCTTAAGCCTATACAGAGCGCTGGATACCTACACCACGGGGAGGATTTAGATTAGCTCGAGAAACGGAAGATAACACTGAGTCAGCGCACCTGAGAGCCGAAATCCACCTAAGCCCGCAGCAATCAACACCGAGGGTATGCGCGGGTAGTCTCTGATGCCCAACGTTGCCGAGTGTGAACCAGGTGGGCGGGGGCCGCAAGAGCACAAGTGAGAACAAGAATAGGAACAAAGTAGATGTGGTAGAGGAAGGAGTGGGTGACTCAGTGAGTGTGTGGGGTAGTCCGGTGGGCAGAGACGTCGAGCGGGCAGAGCTTATGAACGGCGTCGAGGAGGTGGTGGGCGTCGAGGAGAACGACCATGGCCACGACCACGGCCACGGCCACGGCTACAGGCGCTAGAACGGCCATGGCCACGCGCTAATTTGGCCACGATCAAAATTTTATCTCCGGAGATCTCCGGCCGTGGCCGTGGCCGCCCACAGAGCCGCCTATGGCCACGACCACGTAGGCGACTCGGCGCAGAACCTAACGTTCCCAACGGACCACAGCTAACATAACAATACGACGTACTCTCGTCCGGGACCTGCACATGCTGCTCGCCCACCTCCGCGAGCGCCGCCGCCTCCTCCGCATCGAGCTCCGCCTGGCTGGCCAAGAGTTCGCGCATCTGCTTCTCGATCTCCTCGGGCTTTGTGCGGCGCTCGCGGGCAATGGCTGGTAACGACGTACGATACGTGGCGTTGAACGACATCGACGGTCAAGGTCGAGAAGTGCCAGCGGGATAGGTCAGAGCCGTCGCGAAAACGATATATTGTATTTACTCAGCCATCAAACATACCTCCCAAACAGGGGAACGGGCGGGACGCCGACAGGAACCCAAAACGAGACGCGTCGGCGCGTCGGCGCTTAGAACGTTCGGGAACGGCGCACGACAGGCGCCACTGTTTGGCGGATTCTGCCAGCTGCCAGCCGCCCATCACTTCTGCGCCCGCGTGGCTGCCGCGTGCTCCTTGCGTCATAGGTGGCGACGGCTCGCTCAGCCACACAGTGTCCTCAGTGGTCCCGAGGACCCCGGACATTTCACCAAAATGCCTGATCCAAAATCCAAAATTTTTCCAATGTCTGTCCGATAGATCAGGCCTTCTGGACAGCCTAAAATGTCAGGATTATATCAGGGATTAGGCAAAATTTGTGGCTGTTGTCCGGACTTTTCTTGAGGCCTATCGGGCGTCTAAGCCATTTTCTGGGCGCTTACGTGTCTCAGCTGCCAAAATTTCCTGAAGGGAACACATAAGCGCTCTGCTAGCGCTTTTGTCCGGATTGGCCTCAGGCCACGACTTTCCTACCGTGTCAAATGTCCGGATAATGGGCTCAGGCGTCCAGCCATTTTGAGACCGAATTGTCCGGATTTTCATGAGGCATTGACTCCTCGAAATCCAAAATCTGGCCGGATGAGGCCTCAGGCATATTGGTGAAATGTCCGGGGTCCTTGGTCCCGCCGGCTTCCAGGTGTGTTCGCTAACTTCCGCGATCGGCCTCTCTCAGCAGGCTATATACCCACATACGTGCATGCGTCCCTCGTCCACACCTCCCTTAAACCCGACTTCGCGTCCTGGTATGCCCATAGAGTTGACCAATCGCCAACAGAATGACCTGTTTGTCTCTCGCCAAAGCCATGATCCGCGCCTTCCTCTGACGCCTCTCCGCATGCAGGCACCAGGCGATGCTAGACTACCTACACTCGGCAGGATTTAACAAGACTTACGAGCAGTTCAAAGAAGAGTCCTCACAGGTGCGTGCATTGCGTCTCGTCATAGAATGTCCAGCTGGATAGAACGTCTTCGCAGTCCGATTACCTTCCAGACGCCACTTCCAAGACAAGCGGATTGCTGGTGAAGAAATGGACGAGCGTCATACGTCTGCAGAAGAAGGTACGCAACACCAGCACCCCGGATTGCAGCGTCTGACAGCACAGCAATGTCGCATACAGATTGTTGATCTTGAGTCTCGTCTGGCGCAAGCGCTGCAGGATAGCGCGAACATCGTGACCAACCCAGCCAGTCTCAACCAGCGTAGCAATCCGGACTGGCTCCCAACAGTTACCCCTCCCAAACTCCTCCTGACCGGACACAGAGCAAATGTCAACGCTGTCGCGTTCCATCCCCGATACTCCGCGCTCGTCTCCGCTAGCGACGATAGCACGATGAAGGTCTGGGATTGGGACACCGGGGAGGTGGAGAGAACGGTCCAAGGGCACACGAGGCGAGTGAGCGACTGCGAGTACGACTCCAAGGGAAAGTACCTAGGTGAGTGTCGTTGATCTGCCTCGACGTCGCGAACGCGCCCGAACGTACATCGTCCGTCCGTCATGCTGCTAAACCCTGCCGTGTCTTTGAACGTAGTTTCCGGCTCTCACGACCTGTTCATCAAGCTCTGGGACGTGGATAACGAATACAAGAACATTGCTACGTTCAGAGGCCACGAACATTCCATCTCCACGGTCCGATTCCTTCCCGGCGATGATCGCATCGTCAGTGCCAGCCGCGATCAAACTGTACGCATCTGGGAAGTCGCCACGACGTATGTATCTACTCCGGTGTCGAACGATCATCGATCCTTGACAGCTCCATAGACATTGCGTCAAGGTTTTTAAGCCTCACGGCGACTGGATCAGGACCGCTCTGCCTAGCCTGGATGGACGACTTCTCTTGACGAGCAGCATGGACCACGTAAGCCTTTCCTGCTGACGGGGAGCGGCGGACAGCGCACTGATACCATGGGCACAGACGGCTCGTGTGATC